>CAAKHC010010721.1:37074-53294 GCA_901007825.1 Macroramphosus scolopax
GAGGCGCGCGGCCGGGAAGTAAAAGGCGGAATGGAATTCAGGGAGTGCTGAGAGGGAAGACAGTTAATCTGTGTGTGTGTGTGTGTGTGTGTGTGTGTGTGTGTGTGTGTGTGTGTGTGTGTGTGTGTGTGTGTGTGTGTGTGTGTGTGTGTAAGGGGGGGGCTTCACATGAGCGCGCACACAAGGCTCCACAAATGCTCGCAGGTGGGACCAAGTCCGAGTTTTGGAAGTCCCGAGTCGAGTCTCATGTCTGGAACTTTGGATTTAAAGTGCTTGAAGAAGAGTTAGAAGAGTTCATCTCTGTTGAATCAAGACTGAAGACTCTTCTGTTTGCTACTGCCATCAATAAACTATAATACCTACATTGTTTTTACTTCTTTTTTAATCTTTCTTTATGTTTTATGAAAAGCACTTTGAAATGTCTTCATGTTGAAATGAGCTTGAAAATTAAAGTTTTGGTATTTTCTGCATTCATTTTAACAAAGTAGCAAAGTACATGAAGTTGTACTTCAGTACAATACTTCATCACTTCTACAGATAGATCTTGTTGAAACTATTTCCTTCTATAATACTATTATATTATTGTAATACAATAACCTGCATTGAGTCGTGTTGTGTATCTTTGCAGCATTAAAACACGCCACCTCTTCTTGTCTGTGTCCCACATGTCACCGCAGTACAGTACAAAGAATCACATTTTTTGGGGATTATTCAAAAGATGCAAATGAGGAAGACGTAAGCCTCAGAGATCTGGTGAGAGATCTGGTCGGGCCTGCAGTGAACTATTCATGCCCTCCAGGGGCAGAATTTCAAAGTGCTTAATGACATTCTTTAAACAATGTTCTACCCAATAAATCCATTAATTCCACAATAAAACAGAAGTAAGGAAAGTATGTGATCGATAAAAAGGCTGGGATCCCCTAATTTTTGTCATTTTTGTGGCGCAACTGCTGTTGGACATTTAATTCATCAGAGTTGAGCTCATTACTGAGCCACAAGCGCCCTCTGGTGGACACAGAACGCACGACACCCCACCATCAGAAGACCCCATGCAGGTAATGAAACAATTAACTGTCTCATCAGTGGCCAGTCCTCAATCCTCCAGTTAATTAAAGTAACATTAAGGAAGATCATGTAGGCATCTCCATGTGTTAACAATAAAGGAAAGGAGATATCTCAGAAGGCACCTGGACTTGCTTGATGTTCTTGAATATGTTGTCAGATCTCATCTAGAAGGCTTTGACTGAACCATTTAGTTTGTAATTTGTTTATTTGATCCTCGGAGTCTGGCAGAGACTTCGATCCACGCTTTCATCACCTCTCATCTGGACAGGACTCCAGTATGTGCAGAACTCAGCACCCAAATAATAGTTCTCATTATTTTGAACGATAGTGAACTTCCACTACTCCCCTGTGACAGAATACATCAGTCCGACAACGTCATATACAAACATACACTATGACAAACACATGAAAGTCAAATTATTTATTAATTTATTTGGTCAACAGCTATAAAATATATGCAGAAAATATAGATTTGGTAGCACTCCAATGTAAGTATTACCCATAATCATGTTGTATCTTTATGACCTGTATTTTATATATTACTCAATTTTTTTTTTTTTAAAGATTTGTTTTTGCATGTCAAGTAAAAAATGTTTTTAAAGCCTTAAAGCCGTTTATAGATCTCTTATCCTCTTGATTTTAATAAGAATAGATTATGTTTACTAATTAAAACAAACTTTGTCTTCTTAGCTGCTTCATCCTTGTTCTTTCAGCAGTCAGGTACTTTAACTCGTTAATAAAGTTCCAGTTCTGTATCGTGTGCTCAGTAAGGATCAGAAGTATTTTATTTTTGGGAGGACGCACAACATTTCAAACAGGAGGTTGGCCCCCGTCAGTGCCGTGTTTCCTGTGGAGGAAATAAAAAAAGAATGGTTGTAAATAATAAAGAAAAAGGGATAAATAATGATTTAATAGGAAATCAAGTACAGCAGGTACCTGTTGTGTCATAGGGGGGCGACACCTCAACCAGATCACATCCAACCAGGTTCAGGCCACGGCAGCCGCGAATAATCTCAACTCCCTAAATCCAAGCAAGATAACAGAAGTAAATAAATCAGATTCAAATCATATTGAAGGATTAAAGGGGTTAATCTGTTCACCTGTATGGGAGTGAGCCCTGCGATCTCAGGGGTGCCTGTTCCTGGGGCAAAGCCGGGGTCAAGAGCGTCTATATCGAAGCTGAGGTAGACGGGGCCGCTGCCCATCTGAGCCCGGACCTCCGCCATCAGAGGGGCGAGGGACTTGAACCAACACTCTTCTACTTGGACCACACGGAACCCCTGAACAACACAGACCAGTTATTATCTTTGCACACGTCTTTCGGCGAAAGCAAATACGAGGCCTTTCTGCTGGAAGTCGTCATGACATGTTATGGTAGGAAAATAAAATGAACGTGTTCCATTTCGCTTGTTGAGTTTCAGGGTTGTGGTATTCTGCACCAGAATAGAATTGAGCCATCGCTCATCTTCCATCTTACAACATCTATTCTTCCCTTACTAAGACAACTCCTCAACTCTGGGCTTTATCACTGTGATATACACTACTTGGCCAATTTATTAGGTACACCTAGACATAGCGAATGCATCATAATACAACAGCCCTGTTTATGAATCAAACACGTCATGAGGATTATAATGTTCTCATTTGTTCATTGGAGATTGTAATTGGTGGTGTTATCCACCCTAATCAGTATAAATTCAGATGGACAAAATATCAGTACACAACGTATTGCAGGCGTGTTGTATTATACTGCATTAGTATTATCTAGGTGCATTTAATGACTATATACCTGCGCCCGGCTCCATTCATACGAGTCTGCGGAGTAGCCTGTCCCGCGCAGGCCGATCTGCACCACCCGCTTGCAGTCCAGCAGCCCCTCCTCCACGCATCGCCTGAACGGAGTCCCGTGGCCAATCTTCTCCCCCAAGACCACGTCGCTGGTGTCAGCGTGAGCATCCACGTGGATGAGACCCAAGGGGCCGTGCCTGATGATCACAGAATAGAAACAGTTAATAAAGTATGAGGCTGATTGATTTGGGTCTGCAGGTGTTGATCGGAGAGAAGAAGACAGAAGACGTCTCCCTGTGCTGGTGATGAGCAGGTCACATGATCATCCAGGTAAATAATCACCAAGAGTCTATTACCATGCATCATCCTCAGCTGCTTGCAATGAAGCAAAGCCGACTCACTTCTCAGCAACAGCTTGCAGGATTGGATAAGCAATCGTGTGATCGCCACCTGCAGACAACAAACATCCCTCAACACCTGACCTTCGATCAAACATTTTATATACGCCAATAAAATGGCGACTTATTAAACAGACATGACAGAACTTTATGTCAAACATTCACCCGGCTATCTGATCGCCTCAAAAATCTATCC
The DNA here is from genome assembly GCA_901007825.1 of Macroramphosus scolopax. NCBI lineage: Eukaryota > Metazoa > Chordata > Actinopteri > Syngnathiformes > Centriscidae > Macroramphosus > Macroramphosus scolopax. The sequence continues at coordinate 40,522 of CAAKHC010010721.1, forward strand.
AGAAACCTAAAAATAAATCCTGCAAATGTGACATATGTGAAACATTATTTCTCACCCATCGTCAGAGGGATGCAGCCAGCAGCAAGGATCTTTCTATAGGCCTCCCTGATGCGTCTGCAGGTGTCCTTCAGGTCGTACACATTCACACTGACATCGCCGATGTCCGCCACCATGAGGGACTCGTACGGCGCGGCCCTGGTGCCGCTGTTGTAAGACCTCAGCAAGGCAGATTCCACTCGGATCTGCCGGGGACCAAACCTGTGTTGGCGGAGGGAACAGCTGTTAGCTCGCTTCAAAAGGTAAAGTGACCTGAATATAAAAATACGAGGCAAACTGAATATTCATTATTAACATAAACATGCAATTACTTTTATAAATAAACCTGTAATAGAGTATTCTATTAGTGATATCTCTGCTTAAAACAGCTTAGCAACAACGGCCTCTTGTGGCACAAATGGGAATGACAGGACCCGAGCAGGTAGATTACCGCACTACTTGGAACGTTTTTGGGAAGAAAAAACAAACGTAAAAGGTTTCTTATACTCTCAACGTTAGCAACTGTTACGTGACCCAATTTCTTTAATAAATTTCTGATTCCAGAAGCTGAAATACTTTCTGGGGGTGTGCACATGGGGAACAAATCACAACAAAACAAACCAACAATCAAGTTCTTATTTTAGAACGAAATTTCAATGCATCCTTCTGATTATTAATTATTTGCTTCTGCGTGTGAACTATAAGTTGATTGGGGGGGGGGGGGTCAAAGTATGATTGAATTATTGATCGGAAGATACTAGTAAACTAAGCTGTATGAACTGTATGTTGTAATTCTGCGAGGAGAGACACAAACAAACCTCACCTGGCTCCGGGTCGGTTGGAGGTCCCGGTATCGATCGGGACGCCGATGAATGCCGCGTCCAGCCCCTCCGCGGTCTCCTGGAACGGTAACTTGGCCATGGTCGGGATACCGGACACCCGGGCGACGAACTCCGCGCTCGGTGGCACATTGAACCGTTTCCCTGAGCACTTTCTGAGGGGGTTCACACATGAACCTGGTGTGTCCAGAGAGAAGTCCGCGACAGCCCAGCGGGAAGACGAGAGCACAGTTCGACTTAGGTTCCTCAGAGGCCGCATCCTTCAGATGTTTGTGGGAGAAACGTGTTCCAGACCTGTTAGTTCTGCTGAAACTTCTGACATGAGCGCTTCATGTTCGCTCGTAAAATCCCTAACTGTCCAGTCTAAAGGGGGTGTAACAGGAGTGACAGCGGTCGTTTTAAACTCCTTAAAGTTTTACCCACAGGTCGTTAAGTTGAAGGCACCTTCTCTGGCCATTGAACGTGTTAAGTATGTCACCTTAGATTTAAATTGTCTAATACTTTTTCGGTTCTTGAAGTTACGACATGCGTGTGACCATGAAGGCAGCATGAAAACAAGCTGCATGCAGCTGCGCGTCAGTCAGGAGTTCAGTCCGTTACTGTACTGGATGTTGAAAATAATCGAACAGAGCAACGACAAATCTACAAAACATATATACTTATACATGCAGGACCTCGAGGTGGAGTTTGACATTTGACCTGGTCCCATTGGCAATTAATTCAGCTCCTCTGGTTATTGGCCAACGGTTCTCTGACCTTTGCACAGTATGTCAGATATGTGGTGTGTACCAGTGAAAGTAGGAGAGAGAACTTGTAACCTGTGAGCGAAAATTAACATTTGAGATTCGTAGCGGCAGATTCATGCAGCTATATTTCCTGACTCTTGCTTCTCCTGGAAAACATCCTAAAAAAAATTGTGAGAGAAAGATGTCATTGCATGCATTCACATAGCGGTTTACAGGTGTGCACATTCTCTCTCATGGCCCAAAATATAGCCGACGCGCAACTCGCATATTTTCACACACATTTGCATAACACATTGGTGCAATGTTATAATTTGAAATAGTTTACATGCTGCAGTCTAACCAAGTAAGTTAAGGCGGAGTAGAAAATCAACATTTACGTCATCTCAACGCCTACGCTGGTGAAAGTAAATTAAAAATATTAAATGTATATATAAAAATATAAAATATGTATACATATATAAGCTGCACGTTTATCTTAACACGATGACAACAAATCGAACTCGTAGGTCAAAGGTCAAGCATCAGACTAATTAGCTTACTTCTTCCTTAAACGTTCAGCTGTCTTTTTCCTTTTTCTTTAATTAATGTAGGATTTTTTTCCTCTTAATAAACAGCAGAATTGGGCTGCAGGTCATAGTCAGTCATAAGTGTTTGGAATCGGCTAATTGATCATTGATTTCCCCTCTGGCTCCTCCCACCCAAACAGCACGTGGGTGCTGAGGAAGTCTCAGGAGGCCGCGCATGCGTGTTGCAGTGATGGGAATTTCCAACAGCTGAGGAGGCGTCGCTAGCCGCGGCTAGCACTTGCTGAAGGTAAGGTGTGCGGCTGCTTGTGTTCTTTGGTTAACAGAATGATGTGAGGTCTGAGCTGAACCAGACTTAGACGTGGACTATACGAGCCACCCGGTGATGGCGCCTTCATGGTTAGATAATTCTCCAAAAGCGGCAAAGATGTGTATTGAAAGAGAGGCTGCCCTGCTGGCTAAAGCTAGCCAGCTGCGCTGAAATGGGCGTTCACTGCTTCTGCTCGTTTGGGGGCCCTTTGCCTGACAGAGCATCGGGTCTCGTCGGGCTTTAGATGTATTAAAATCCCAGCAGCAGATGAAAAGCATTTCTGATTGTATTAAATATTGCGGGTCTGATTCTGTCGTTTTTGTTGCGCAGCAGAAAGACGTGGTGATGTTAGCTACGTATGTTGCTTGCTAACTCGCTAAATGGATGCTCAGTGGGTCTCTGAGGTAACTGGAAGAGACAACTGGCTTGAAACCAGTTCATCTGCTGTTGTTGAAGCTTCACGACAGGTCTGTGGAGTAGAAACAGTGAAACAACATCTGCTTCCTATAGTGTAGCGCCGCTAGCTTAACTAACATGCTAACACTGTGTAGCTCCCACGAGCGGAAGTGATATTCATGTCTCTTTATATTATTTTACTCCAGTCTGTCTGAATATAATAGAATTCGTAGAAAACAACCAGATCAAGGTTTAATAGCTCACATTAGCCCACCCACAGCCTCCTAGATTGATCTCTATCATTTGGTATTCTAAAAACATAAATTCTTTTAGAGTCAATAAACACTGACTGATTGTTTTGTTTGACATAATAAGAGATTTACACGTTCTTAATATTCTCTTTGTGTCATTCCAGCTCAGGAGAATCACACCACCATGTCTCCCGGTGACCTTGGAACTTTGCACATGTTGTGTCCGAGGGATGGATTAATAACAATGCTGCATTAACAGAAGCTCCTCCTGACTTTAATCTTGTACGACGTCGGCCTGTTAGTCTGGAAACAAGTCGGGGGCATTGAGTTACCAGCAGACATGCCCGCAAGAAGGCATCCCGGCAGGCTGCAGCCGGGCTACGCCGTCTAAAATCTCTCGTTTGGAGGATGTGCTGCTGATCGGATGCAGCTTCCCGTTCCTCTTCCACCTCTTTAAAACGTTATTGTGTGTGCAGTGAATAATGGTGGCTGAAAATGGTGCTTGAATGTGGTGTCCACATGCAGGCTGTGCAAAAGAGGTGAGGCTCTCTCAGAAAAGTACCACAGCTGACTGGTAGTCTGGTGCAGACAATGGATGCCAAGTTGAAAGAGGACCTGTTCCGGAGGTACGTTGGGGCACTGGAGAGGCGACTGGAAGACGGAGGGGGGAGAACAGGGATCAGAAACGCACAAGACGGGGACAAAGGGAAACACAAGGACAGCGAGGCCCTGCTCTCGACAGCCACGGCTCTGCTGGGGGCCTATCAGCCAGATCCGGGGCAGCGTTTCCGCATGGTGCGTTTTTATGAAGTGGTGGAGGGCTCGCTCCGCTGCCAGAGAGGAGGCAACATCAAGAGTCTGGAGAGGGCCTTCCACACCCTGGAGACCATCTGCACCAACCTCCTGCTCTTCCCCTGGAAGAAGGAGTTCAGGTGTATAAAAGTATGTGTAGTTAAGTCTTCTATTTCTTTCATGACCTTGAGGTGCGAACAAGCTTTCCCATATTGTCCCTTAATCCCCAGCTGTAATTTACTTCTATTGCCACAGCTCAGAGACTGTAGTGAGTTTTGAGTCAGCAAATATTCCAAACACAGTCAGGCTGACGATGTGCAGGCAGCAAACTACATTTTTAAGTTCTAAAGAATATAACATACATTGTAAAATGTATTATATCATGGTGATATAATTAACACGCTTGTGTCCTGCTTTTACACCTTAAAAAACAGTTACTGTCTAATTTGTTTGTTATATGTAAATATCAACATTTAAAATCATCTTAATCCGAAGGAATGATTATCTGCCAGTTGTAGCTCACTCAGGAATGTGATGAAACCTTAAATATTGATATTATTATACACTAATATTCATCTAATAGATGTAATCAATGTGCAATTTCAATGAAGGATGCAGTCGATGTTGGTGCAGCTTATATAATGTCAAGCTCTTTAAACTGATTTAAACTGATTCTAATTCTCTGTCAGACCTTCACAGGCCCGTATGTGTACCATCTGAAGTCCTCCATTTCTGACGCTGAACTCCGATCTCTGCTGCGCGTCATCGGCTACTCCTGCGACCACGACTCGCACTTCTATCTGCAGGAGCACCCAGGGGGCTCCGGTCATCTCCGCCAGTTGGCCTTCGAGTTGTTCCTGGCCCAGGCGGAGTGTCGTCTCCTGGGAGAGGTCGTGGCTCTGGCCCGTGGCTCGGCCTCAGAGTTGGAGGCTCTGGAACTCCGCAGGGGCTGCAGAGATGACGCAGCCGGCTGCGCTGAGGCGCTCCGCAGACGTGACAGCCTTGGGGCGGATATGGCTCGGCTGTCTGTGCAGCCGCTGGATATAGAGAGGCCTCACGCTCACCACCTGAGGCGAGGGAGCAGACCGTCGAAGTCTGTGGATGTTACAGATGGGGCTGGTCACTGGCACACAGCGGTTAGCAAACCTGTCTTGAAGGCCTCGTTGAGTCTGAGGAAGGAGCCTCTGTTTGTGGATGCGGAGGAGGATATGAAGGATGAGATCATCAGGCCCAGCACCTCAGCATCTCTCTTCTCTGTGGCAGCACCACCTTCCTACAGCCCTGTCGCAGATTTCTTCCCCATTCAGTCGCCTCAGCCAGCGGATGCGTACACGTCCTACCACCTGTCGTCCCTGGATGAGATTGACTTGTACACAGAGAGGGGGGTTGCTGGGACGGGTGGAAGGCAGACGCCCTCTCGACCTCCATCCAGGGAGCCTCGCGATGCTAGGGACGGGTGGCTGCTCAAAGCCCACGGCAGCGTGAAGTGTCAGGGTTGTGGGCTCGGCTGCGCCACGATGGCGTCCTGCCAGAGGTGTGACATGATCCTCTGTCCTGCCTGTCATGACGTGGACCCCGCCCCCTGCTGTAGCCTCCAGGACTACCACCCCAAATCCCCACGACCGCTTGACGGATACATCCCTGTCAAGGAGAAGCTTTCGGTCTACTCTAACACCCACTCCCATTCCCACCTCCACCCTCACCCCCTCACACTGACCCACTCACACTCTCATCCCCATCCCCACCCTCAGATGGTGGAGAAACCCCTGTTGTCCACCAAGCTGTTTCCAAGCAAGTCTGTTGCCTTGACTACGCCAAAGGGAGGCAGCAGCGATCGAATGAGCATTGGGGGATCGCGCTGCGGGTTTTGCAACAAGCCGGGTGCATCGCACACCTGCGTGAACTGCTCCAAGGTGTCATGTGACTCGTGCATGGGCTTGTATGCGAAGGATATTTGCACGCGGAAGAATCCCCAGCACAGTTTTGTGCCCAACCATCAGCTCAACTTCAAATCCGGCACCATATCTCACCTGGTGTACCGATGAATCAGGCAGACGGGATATTTGTTTTGATTCGCAGCGTGGTCTCGCACTGCTGCTTTAGCTCTTAAACAACCTCCCTCCCTTTTATCTGATGCTCTGTTTTGCTCTCCGCCAACCCTCCTCTTGAACTCTGTATATTTTCTGACTGTCCGTAGGGCCCTGGAATGCACACGCCACACAGAGAGCCATATCGTCTGCCCATCTCTCTGCCTTGTACAACTTCAGGCCTTTTTAAATCTCCCCCCTCTCTTCCTTTTTACCTTGCTACCTGCTCTTGAGTAGTTATGTGATGTTGTAGCGCTTCCCGAAAACCCCCCTTCAAAGGTTGTCCTGCTCAAAAGGGGGGGAAACTGGAGAAAACAGCCTCCCCTCTCATTCTGAATGAATTCTGTCCAAATGAACATATATACTTTGCCTAAATTCTCAGCTAAGAATTCCTCTTAATATATAAATATATATACAGTATATATATATGTGAGTGTGTGTGAGTGTGACTGTGTGTGTGTGTGTGTGGGAGGTAAAAGACCTCCTGAGCTTGCATTGTGAAATAGGAGATCTTTTTAAAACTTGAAAAACAGTAGAGAGGAAGAACAGAGAAGCAAACACTGGAAATCATTACGACAATAGTATATATTTTTAATCTCTAGAACAACGTGAGACTGTTAAACGGGCATGAGGTCTCGGGTGGCTGGTGGGTGGGTGGCAGGTTCTGGATCTCAAAGGGAGATGTGGAGATGATGATGATGATGATGATCTGATGCCATATTGTATTTAAAAGAAGAAGAAACATGCCTTGTAAATTAACCCTCAATTGTTTCTGGTGACACGGCCGAGGTTTCACTGCTGCAGACGTCGGAGGAAACGACCGCTTCTGTGGAAAATACCCTGTGGAGTCAGTTTACATCCATCCACCCCCCCACCCCCCCTCCCCTCATTACATCCCTAAACCTCCGTGGTCCAGGATCAGTAGTTCCCTCGTCGGTCTCAGGCGGAGTTACAGCGAGTCTCTGCGATGCCGGGCCACTAATCAAACGGATCTCCTGGAGCATGCGAGTCTCTAGATTCCCATCAGACGGTGTGAGGGTGTGTGTGTGTAGTCTGACCAGCTTCTGTCTACCTCAAACAGCTTCATCCAGTTAGACGTTGTGGTTTCAAGAAGAATATTGTATCCTTGCTGTCTACTTTTACGCCTCCGTGTTCCTGCTGATTAGAATTGATCCCCCCCCGACGTACAAGCAGTCGGTTTGAAGGTTTAACAGAGCTTCATTGTCATTTGAACATCGTTCAAGGCTCCTGGTGTGAGGGTGGACACTCACTCACAACAGCGCTTACAACAACTCCGGCTTTTGGCGGCTCTCTATCATCAGTGACGTCTGATGTCTCACAATACAGAGACGGTTCAAATGATCCCATAGTTCAATAACATGTAACATTCAATCTTCACAGAGGCCACGTGTGCACGATATTGAACCATGTGGATAAATGTGGCTGAACAGCAGTGATGGCGAGTGTGTAGGAGTCCGATCGTGTGTTGAGGACAAACAGGAACGAGCTTCAACACAGTTACAGAACAAAACATTTCAACGATCACAGTTCGGGAACTTTACCTGCTGCTGTGATGTTCCTCCGTTAGTCCTCAGCTGCAGACACACAGAGCAGGAGACAGGCAGCGGGTCTGGAAGGCCCTCCAGCAACCAGCTGTCGGTGTGTGTGTGTGTGTGTGTGTGTGTGTTGAAACCTGCAGCTGAGGTCACGTACACGACGATCATTGTTTTTTCTGTTCATTCGGTTTAGCCGGTGCAGGAAACATTGTTTTCATTGACTGCATCCACGTTTATGTTTCCAGAATATTCTACATCTTACAGTTGATTCCGTCCACGTTCGCTGTGTCAGCAGAAATCCCGGGACCCCGACGCTTTGAAGACCTTCTGATTGACGGTCTGTTAAAATAATGTCTGCAGACATTTAGAAGTGGAGACGCTCCTGTTAATAATGTGACTGTGAGGTGAACTCATGCAGTATATTGAAATTGCATAATCACAGAGGGCTAAAAGGTAGTCTGGGTTTTAACCTCCAAATGCCTTAAGATCATCCACCTGTCTTACACTGGAGCGTTTGCAGACACACCGTCTGCTCCACCAGGATTGAAGGTGGAGCCGTGCTGATAGACGACGAGCTCACCGCTGTTCATCTCGGAGACAATGAGCATGTCTGGGAGTTAAAGGATACGTCGTTAGTTTGTCTCATCTCTTTACTTCTGTTCATTCCTTCCCCGTTAAAACAAAGGGACGTTTGTCCTCCCGGGACGTCGATGTCTCTGAGGGCTGTTGAGCATTAACGGAGGACAACTTGAGCATCACGGACGTCTTGAGTGACCTTAGGGAGACGTGCAATTGTTTGACCTAATGAAGCCTTTTCTCTTTTTGTTTTTTTTACATGTTCATCCTGGATGTTGCTCAACTTGTCTATTGCAAATCATAACCAGCAGCGGAGGCGACGTGTGGACGTATCGAGCCACGTCGCAGCAGCGTGGTCGTAATGCCAAATGAAGAACAAATATACGGGAGGAGGTTTGCCCCGGGTGTGTAGTCGATGTTGTATAAATGTGGTTCTGCTAAAGTCAAATGTGTGTCGATGTTTCCCTGAAAGCCCCCCTGCACACGGCCGGTGGGGGGGGGGGGGGTCACTACAAAGGGCTACACAGTCTTCTGGGCTGCTGCTACGTTTGTGGTTTTAGTGAACAAGCGACGTGTCCCAGGTGATGAACATCTGCTGCGTACTTCACATGCACTGGATTAATAGGAAGCGACCGCTGTTGGAAGCTGTTTCTGCTCTTATTTTGGAATCCATCGAGCCATTTGAACATTGTTTGGTTTCACCAACACTCCCTTTACCTCGTTAGTGTGCTCGTCTTGCTGGTATTACCTGGTGGTGTAGTTAGGCCCTCTTTTGTTTTGTTTTTTTACCATTCCCGATCCCCCCGACCCTCTCGGCATGCTGTACAAGGCCCCCGAACCCATATATCTTTCCCCTCCACCCTCCCTCCTCCCCCACTCCACCAACCACAGCACTGAGGATCATTGCACAACGTCGACGTGAACGGGAACGGACCTTACGATCAATTCATGTGGGGGTGGAAAGGGAAAAACAGCCAAAATTGTCAATTGGTGGAATAAAAAAAATATATATATATATTGAAACATAAATGAGATTTTATAAAATAATTTAAAGAATAAAATTCTGAAAAAAAACCCATCTTGTTTTCTGTCTTCAGTTTGTGTTTGAGAGTTTGTCTTCATAATAAATGATTAAATACACTTTGTTTCATAGATAATTAAACAGTTTAGTGTCCCAGTCACCTGCTCCCAGTCCAGGCTTCACTCTTGATTTGTCCTTTGTATCTGTGTTAATGATGAAGATTTAATTTCCCACTCGCTACAATGTATTTCTACCAGCGGTGACATTCCCCTCTGTGACCAGCAGGTGGTGCTAAACACCCACTCACACGGGGGGAGGCCTCGTCATCACACGAGCAGTAATTAAACTTATGAGCGGCTGAATTGATTGTTCACACAACACTGAGTTATTATATTTATATTTACACATTTTAATTGCAGCTGCGGTTGAAAACTTTCTTTTCAAAAATTTAATTTTTTTTTTAATTTGTATTGTTGTTTGTATATTGTTTGTTTTGGCTCACAGTGTTTGAACATATCTGAGTCTGAAGCCTGAGTCTACGTTTACATAAAGCTTCTGTATCAGGTGTGATGATCGGATCAGTTTCTGGACCAGTGCCTGCCTCCGACGCACTAATTGCCTCCACCAAGGAGGTTATGTGCGTATGCATATGCATGGGCCATGGGAAAGTTAGGGGGCAGATGTGTTCAACAGCTAAAGTAAGGGCGGCTACAGCTGAGATAATCTGCAGAGATGGACATGAGCGAGCGCCCTGCGTGGTCCTCTCCTCCGGGACGTGTCACAACTGGGATCGCTATCTTGCTTGAGGAAAGAAAAAAGGACCATTCAGCAGGAGGGGAAGATAACTGTTGGCACACTGCTTAGCCTTTTAATAACGCCCCCACTAGCTGTGGCATAAGTTAAAGGTCTCACTGAAGACCTTTACTCTGATACATATTCATCATCTCCATAGCAACATTGGATGTCGGTTCTGAGGTTCCAGCAGCTGAATGTTTGCACCTGATCATTAGCTGAGCAGGTGAGTTTTTTTCAAGGGCCGCACTCTGCACACAGTTTATCTTTGACGACATGCATTCATTAAAGTCTAATGAAAAAAACTATTTATATGATATCTGAATGGAGCGTGTTTAACAGCTGAGACACACGTGTGCACATGTGCAGCCACACACACACACACACACACACACGCACACACACACACACTCTCTCTCTCTCTGTAGAATCCACTCGAGGTGAATACTAATAGAATATTCTGTTGTTCGCACCACAACTGCCTGCAGGTAATGTATGTTTATTTATAATTAAATTGCATCTGTTGAAATGCTAATACACTTCTTCCGCAAACGAGGTTCGTCTATCAGCAGGATTACACAAAACCTACCAGGCCGATTCTCTTCCTGGAGGGTTCGAGGATTGGTCGAGAGAGAAACCATTGAATTCTGGGGCGGATCCACTTAACATGTAGTGAAAGTGCATTTGTCTTTCCATGATGTTTGGTGGAGGTCTTTGCCCTCCGAGTGCCTGTCTGTCAACAGGATGACACAAATACATATCATCATCTGGGAAGTGACTGCAGGTTAACATGGAGTGTTAATGGGACGTGTTCCAGTTCTTATCATATCATCTGGGAAGTGACTGCAGGTTAACATGGAGTGTTAATGGGACGTGTTCCAGTTCTTATCATATCATCTGGGAAGTGACTGCAGGTTAACATGGATTGTTGATGGGACGCGTTCCAGTTCTTAGTTCTCCTGTTGAAGCAAACTAAGACAAAAAGAGAAAGAAATCAACAAACTACACGACAGATGAAATAGTTATTTTATAAGTGAAACGTTGCAGTGGATCTTCTACCAGAGTTTCCTCGTGTCCTCCAACACGACCTTCACAGTCTCTTTGTGTCTCCTGATCTCAGTCCGGCCGGGTGGATATATCGAGTTAAACACTTCCTCTGTTCACTCATTAAATACATCAAAGTTAAAACACAATTGAAGAGGACACACAGAACAGTTTGCAACAGCAAAACAATGCCGTTTCTTTTAATAAGCAGTGACACAGGTCATCTTAACAACCTGGATTATAACCACCGCAGACACGGCCTCCATATCTGGGACCGACTCCCAGCAGGAAGGTCAATGCCAGGTGACCTCAGCGACCGCCGGGTGGCTCGCAGCTTTTCGCAGCGCTCAGCTCTTCATTGACAGCCGAGCGCAGTCCGATCGAGTGCATATTCAAAGTATTGATCCGAGGGGAGCCGGATCTTCTTTAATCCGTTTCCAATCCACAGAGGACGGAGACGAGCTGTCGAAGTGTCTCCGTGTCTGGTTTATGATGAAATAAGGTTTATAATTATAAAAGATACAAAGCTGCTTTGGAACCAGGTTAGATCGGAAACTATTACATTCTTCAAGGATTATAGTGTTTGTCTGTTCAGGATTCTTCCTGGTAAACAGACGGAGGCTGTGTCGCACTAATTCATCATTCATGTGCTCAGCTTGACATTTCCCTCTCCGTTGGCATCGTGTTACTTTCGAAACGAGTGTCTTGTAAATGCTTCAACTCTTGTAGCCGTAGTAAATGTCAGGATTTTAACATGATTTAATTTTTGAAACTATGAAAGGTCACAAGAGGGACGAGGTCTCCGACGCCATTTCTCTCAATCTAATGAATCATGGAAAACACAATCTGGGGCCCCGTTCCAAACCGCTCCCTCACAACCCCGTCTCCACCCGGGCTCAGGAGTCGCTCATCCTCTCATCCCTGCCGCCACAGTGATGGAGATGAATCCCCCCCCTTCTGTCCGGAAGGCTGTACCACTTCTGCCTTTTGGGATGGAGACTGAACACACACCTCCACCCATCTTCATCCAGCCCCGGGGTTTGCAAACGTATAAATGACCTCGACCCCCAAGCAGCTTCTCAATGAGCCATGGACCCTCATCTGAAGTCATTATTTTCCAAAGGAAGCCTCATATCCAGAGATCGTGTGCTGGAGGCTGCAGTCAGAACATTGTTGACAAGAATCAAGAGATCTGGAAGCCTGAAAAGGACCCCTGAGGGTCCGCCGACCTCACTTTGAGAACCTCTGCTTTTAATGCTGCTTATACTTCATATAAGTCGAGCTGACAAAGACAGTTGCTTCACTATTGTTGACTGATTGTTGTTGCTGTAGGTGTCAAACTCTTTTCTCTCGTTAGACCACCTCGCTCTGACGTCTTCTCTTTCTTTACAACCCTAAGAATGATTAGAAACAGCCTTGGCTCATCGTTACTAAACAAAGAAGATACAGAAGGTCTCTCATCCCATGTTGCAGAACACAAAGACATTCCTGACGCCGGTGATAAACAGTGAGTAACCACCATTCACTAGATTCTTCCAGCTCACAGAACAATGACAAGCATCCCTCAGCATCCGTAGCAGGAGAGGATGAGTGGGGGTCTCATCCATCGGTGCAGAGAGACTTTTATTTTGAAAGAACAGGACAACAAAGACCCCAAACAGGGATGCACCTCCTTCCTTTAGCAACTGGGTCGTCTTATTATTCCCAACATATGAATACGAATTATGAGTTCAGCCACACACACACACACACACACACACACACAGTTTAAAGGGAGCAGGTCGGTGGGGGGGGGGGGGGGGG
>CAAKHC010010722.1:5384-19926 GCA_901007825.1 Macroramphosus scolopax
ACCGAAAGGTTAATTTGATTGTCCAGTCTGGTGGGACGTGGGAGGCACACACACACACACACACACACACACACACACACACACACAGACAGTGGTGTGCAAAAGCTTAAGTGGCAATAACACTAATCTTGGCTCCTCCATGCAGATCCGGGTCGCACTGTAATATTATTAACGAACGCATGGTTCACACACGCAGCTTGCTAATAGCATTCAGGGCCAATTAAGGGATGACTAATTAATGAGACATTTCCTATAAGGATTATTGATATGTTAATTTGGAGTCACATAAATCACAGTCTTAATTGTATTGTCTTCACATAATAAGATCTTCATTACATACAATGATGAATTGTTTAGCCAGCTGATTTGTTGATTCAGCAAATGTTAAATCAACACAGGATTATATGGAAGATATTTATGTAAAGCGTTATTAAGTCACTTAAAGTGAAGATTTTTCTGCTGCTTCTGGGGTTTCAGCGTCAGACAGACAGACAGACAGACAGACAGACAGACAGACAGACAGACAGACAGACAGACAGACAGACAGACAGACAGGCAGACAAACGTCTTCAAACCTTCTTCCGCCACTGACTCTTACTTGAGGTTAGAGAATAATTTACAGGGAGACATATTGTTCTAAAGGTAAATTTTGCTTTACATATTTGTTGACGCTCTGCCGACCATTAGAAGGGAGGTATTGTTTCTTTCCCTTCCACCTTACATGTCAGGGTTATACAGTTGCCATTACCATCGGCAAAGTACCAGCTGACGTTAACCCAGCTGCCAGAAATAGACGGGTTTGATATGGATGCTATGTCATTAGCGGTTTGCTGGCAGTGCACAATAATAATGTAAATAAACTATGGACATGTCGCTCCCCCACAACAAAGAAAGAAAACCTCCTCCTCCTTCTTTGCCACACAAACCATCGAAGCATCTGGAAATGTTTGTGTTCCGCTGACTACGCCGACAGGAGGCGTTTGAGCAGAGCCACTGACTCACCAGGCAAATTCTTAATCAATAGCGTATTAATCAAACAAACCTAATTGTGTTGAGTTTACGTTACTTTTTTTTTAAGCAGTGTGAGCAATGAAAAATAATGAATATCAAGACACTGAATCAATATCAGCCTGAATGATGAGCCCCAGTATCTTTGATCAATGTACAAATTTAAGTCGGGACAGCTCTGATATTTGAGCGACCAGCTTACGAGGTAAACACACATAAACACAAACATGCCAACTGTCTATCAATGTTTCACCCTGTCACTCCACAGCCCAGACTCTTGATTGACAGCTGTCAATCAAGCTGATGAGAGATGAATGAGGGGATAGGTCACGGAGGCAGGGAGCCGCCTGTGTCGTCAAACAAGGGCAGGCTGGGAAGGGGATAGAAATAGACAAGGTCTGCTGTGGTCCACTGGGCTGTCCTCTGCCCCACCCCAGAGAGACAAGCTGGTCAGAGGCGAAAGAGTTGGAGAAGCAGAGAGAAAGAGAATCAGAACGCCCCGGGGTGACCACAAGAAAATCTCCTCATTTGACTCAGTGACAGCAGACAGTTGCAGCATTGAGCTTTTGCAAACGGACACATAAATAGACAGATGATATATGCACTGGACTGGAGCGTAGAACAATTCGGAAACAGTCTTAAATGTCTGTCAGTCCGTCCGTCGGTCTGATATAGAAAAGATGGAGATAGAGGAAGACACACGGGTGAAAGCAAGACAAATAAATTAAGTAAGGGGGAGAATGCGCCTCACGTCCCTGCTCTCGCCAGCTGACAAACGAGTAAAAGAAAGGGAGAGAAATGAAAGGAGACATTAGACAAGAGGAAAGCTAAATGGCTGGCAGGAAGCATTATATGTGTGTGTATGTGCCTTTTTGAATAACGCTGTATATTCTGGTCACCATCTCTGCGGAGGTGAGAGCATGAAAGACGGAGAGGAGAAAGGTTTTATGAAGCACCGGGGGAAAGTGTCAAAAACAGACAGCAACACAGACAAAAGCAGCATGCAGAAAGTATTTACCTTTTAAAGGTAAGAAAAAAAAGCAGACAGGGCAGTTAAAGAAAAGACTGATGGTGCTGGCAGAGGCCATTAACAGCACGGTTTACAGGAGGACTAAAAGGAGAAATGGAAGGATCACGCTGTATTCACGATGAGGATGGAGAGCATCAAAGAGTTGCGAGAGTGCAAAGAGAGGTTGGAGAAGAGGTAGTTAGGTATATCGGTCCATGCTAGCCTAAACCCACAGTTTGTCCCCCATTACACTGATTTACATGCAATATATTGAGACATTGCCTAGCTTTAACCCCCTGAAGGTCTTCGCTCTGAAATAAAAACAATGGAGCAAAGTGTTAGTTCAGGCAGGTCATGGGGTCAAGCTCAGCACCCCCCTATATTCAATTTGCTTAGCTGATTTCCCTCCATGTACTCCCTTGGCATTCCTCACTCAGGGGCCTTATTCCAACATCTTTAGTCTGCCTACTTTTCCTGCTTCCTCTGCCGCATTGCAACCCCAGCTTCTCCTTAACATCCTGTGTCTGACTGAATAAATGTCACTTCCGTCGTCATTGTTGCCACATAAAGGAGGCGACTGTTATATAGAACAGCGAAGGAGAGGATGCGACAATTGCTGTTGTTAACACATGTTCGACTCTTCTATTAGAGCAGAGCGAAATCCTGTGAGAAAGAATGTTGTGTGCAAAGCTGCGAAAGAAGAGACGACTAGAAGTTAGAAACAGGTGATTTGGGGGAATGTTTGTGTAGATTTTAGGTCGGTCGATCTCAAAATATTTTAAATCCTTCCTTATTAGTCTATTTTTTAAAAGCCAGGCACTGAAAATGAATATTTTTACGGAGCAGAGTGGAGACAGTTTAAAAAAAACACAAGGTTGAGTCCGAAAAAAAAAAGGAGAAACTGTAAAAAGTGTGTATCGTGGCTCGATCGATATCAAGCAGTGCTGTGATACCATGTTCAGCCTGGGGCCCTATCAGAGAGAATGTCAACACTCTCCGGTGAAATGACCCCAGCAACCGTCTCCCCACACACACACACACACACGCACACACACACACACACACACACACACACACACACACACACACACACACACACACACACACACACACACACACACACACACACACACACACAAATATCATCTTTTCCCCAATTCATTATTAACAAGCTCGCTGGGCCTCATTAACAGCGGGCCACACGATGCTGCTTCCACAAACAAAACAAAACACTTCACAACAGTAATTGCCTTCTTCCCTCCTCCATACCTTCCTCCATTCCTTCAGCCGACACCTATCTATCTATCTATCTATCTATCTATCTATCTATCTATCTATCTATCTATCTATCTATCTATCTATCTATCTATCTATCTATCTATCTATCTATCTATCTATCTATCTATCTATCTATCTATCTATCTATCTATCTATCTATCTATCTATCTATGCCTTGCCCACCTCCTCCCATTTACTTCCCTCCCTTTGCAGATATTTGCACCACCTTCAACAAACACAGACTTAAATGAGATCACACAAAACCAAAATGATATTACAAAAACGTGCTAAAGCAAACAGGAGATGAGAGAATGAAACCAGGAAAAACAACAAAACTAGGTAAAATAGACAGAGGCGATGCTCCACTGCTCGGCTGACTGCTCGGGGTCTCTGCAGACTGAGAGGATGCGAGAGGAAGGGAAAGAGAGAAAAAGAGTTGTGTGGTGTGCTGAGCAGCAGCCACCCCTCTCCCTCACTTTAAGCCGCCACTTCCCTCCGCCCCCACAGTAGAACTGTATGCTTGGCTTCCCCTGGTTTCTTAACATTCCTCCCCATCCTCGCCCAAACCCTGGGAGAGGACCGAGGCAGACAGCAGGGCTTGTCATAGTCACAGACCTACGTCCAACCACTGTGTGTGTGTCCATAGGAATCTGCACTGTATGTGAATGCTACTATGTGATTGAAAATGCGGAGACTTAATTTGTATGAGCACATTCTAATTTGTTTATGCATGATAGCATTAGGGCCGACCACATGTTGCAATACTCTATTGCAATACTATTTCCACTAATGGTAAATGAACAAAACATTGGGTGGGTTGAGTTCATAAGTTCTACTGGAATTTTTAGCACAAGTCCAATATATTATCATCTGTTAAGTCATCATTATGAACTCAGCAAACTACGTGCACAACAGATTCGTTTTTGAAGTTATGTTTTCAGCTTTTTTTTGGGGTCTATACCTACTCCTGAGTCAAATATAAGGCGTCAGGACAGCTCACGAAAAGTGCAGCCAAATGTATCCATGTTATCATCATATTGTTCAGAAGATTTTCTGCTTGTGGCCTTTAATTGACAAAAGAGGATATATAATGATAACTATTTGTATGTTCATTCAGTGTGTCACACATGTACATACTGTATATCTCAGCGTTTATGTGTGTGTGTGTGTGTGTGTGTGTGTGTGTGTGTGTGTGTGTGTGTGTGTGTGTGTGTGTGTGTGTGTGTGGCTGGTCAGTGTGAATGAACAGGAGATCTTAGCTGGTAGACAGTTATGGCATGAAGAATCCTGAGACTCGAGGAAGCTTAAAAACTCACGCCAGGGACTTTGGCTTGATACACACACACACACACACACACACACACACACACACACACACACACACACACACACACACACACACACACACACACACACACACACACACACACACACACACACACACACACACACACACACACACACTTCTCTCCAATACATAAATTATTCACCAGGCTTCATTGACGGGACAGAGATCCTAATGAGAAAAATGTTGCAGGGAGACACTCAGCCGTGTCTGTGCTACGTGCACACGAGCGTGAGTAAAGTGTAAATGGGTGCCAGGTCATTGCATATGTAGAGGGTGTGCGCTTGCATGTACGTGTAAGTGTGTGCAGGGTGTGTACCGAGAAACTAATTAGCATCAGTGCCGCTGGACAAGAAGAATGATTAAGCCTCTGTGTAATTAACTAATGGATGAATAGGAGAAATTCATTCAGATCTTTAACATTCACAGTGTTTATTAAACTGATGCATTGTAGAACACAAACACACTTTCTTGCTTTTGTTTTAATTATTGCTTGATCATTTTCATCCTTTTCAAATGCAGAAACTTCATTGTTCTTGGCTAATAGAGGATATTGATATCAATCTCATGTCAGTACGTTAGTTTTGGATCTTGTTTCAGCTCTCTGCAGAGTTAACGTGTCTAATAACTCGACCAATTCTAATGTATCCACCATTTTTTAACTTCCCAATTTAACAAGCGGGCCCTGTGACTGTTCTTAGGATCCTAACGTCTTGTCATTACAGTCAGCTTGCTACCAGTCTGACAGGGATCACAAGTTAAATACAATCATTTCATCCTGTCTCCAATTCGTAAGCTAAGCATGGCTGAACGTCCCAAACTCCAACTGCACTTAAAGGTCTCACATTTTAACACTTACATCTATATCTATACCATCTAGGTGTATCTACAAAACAATTCTGTGTTGATTATGTTACCGTTTATGTAGAGGAGGAATGATCACAGGGATCAATACATCTCTCAACAAACCTGGTATGAATTTGACCTCTTAACAAATTAAGTGATATCGATCTTCTCATGTCACTCTGAGAAAGAAATCATATACATCTGTTTCTCCAACTCATCTCTTTCTGCAACCTCTTGGCTGCGAGTGGTTCGGCACAGGAAAGCAAACATACAGAAGAGCGAATGACACGAATACATAGAAATTCCCATCTCCCCTTCCTGTCGACTTTCTCCTCCTCTCAACAACCCCCTCACACCTCTCGCTGTCTTTCCCTCTGTTACCTTGGAGTCTGGCCGTCATGCTCCTGTGGCTTCACTCTAAAGGTTACGCTGTGTACCCATCGTCACTGCCTGTCACCCCACCACCACCACCACCACCAGCCACACACGCATATTCACACACACATGCTCCATCAGACCCTGTCAACAATATACTGTCAATACAATCACAAACCTACCAACAGTTTACTTTTGCAAACAGAACTTTGCAGCAAATAGAGTTAAAATCCGAAAAATGATTCAGGCTCACGGCGTCGGTGAAAGAGCAGGGGGACTGTTGGTTAGAGTGTTATTAGTATAAAAAGGTGTACAGAGAGAAAGAGGGGAAGTGCGTGTCAAAATATTGAGAAGATGAGTGTGTTTGCGTTCATCTCTATCTGCAGTCTGCTGCCCTTGGTACAATTAAAATCCTGCAGAAATCAACAATGTCCTCAGAGGCCTCATCTCCATCCCGCCTCCGTCTCACAACATCACACTTTGCTTTCTTCCTTCAAAATGAGCTGAAAATTATATTTGGTGGGAAAAAACGGGTACCGTGAGAAGACGACGATCACATCGATGGAACCCAAATCTTCAAATTGTTATGGCTTATAAGACATACTGTATGTTTGTAGGTCATGTAGTGGTCTAATGTAGAAATAGATAATAGATAGGATAGAGCGACCGTCTCTTCTTTTATCATCTGAAAGAAATTATTCATTTCAAAGTCGATATTTCAGCAGCCTAACCTTATTTATGCATTATTATACTACGAAGTTCATGTCTATGGAAGCTTTGCACGTCTATTTTAATGGACAAACCACAAAATATTGTGACGTTTTGTCTCCTACTTTACAAAAAATATGACTGAGAGTCTAATTTAAGGATTTCATTAACTTGTATTAGATTGGACGGTGCTGATTTGTTGCCGCTAAAAGCCATATAGAGGGCTCGTATTTTATCCGTGTGTACAGTTTCTGGACATCAACTCAACAAGCGTAGTGGGAACTACAACCAGCAACTAACAACTGATAACAGAAGAGGAACACATCTTCTGTCCCCGCCCTCTTCTAAACTCTTCGTTCAGGGAGACAGAAGGATTAAAGAGT
Source organism: Macroramphosus scolopax (assembly GCA_901007825.1). Taxonomy (NCBI): domain Eukaryota; kingdom Metazoa; phylum Chordata; class Actinopteri; order Syngnathiformes; family Centriscidae; genus Macroramphosus; species Macroramphosus scolopax. Next base: position 12,337 of record CAAKHC010010722.1, read on the forward strand.
GGAAAGATTCTTTCCACATCGGCACGCCAAAGAATCCATTTGAATCTGAATACATGGTACACACACACACACACATAAAATAAAATGCCTCAATTTCTTTGAATATTGTGAAATCTCTGCATAGCGCCACAGCTTCGCCCTCTGATATCTATGTGAAGTTCCTTGCTGTTTTAACAATACACCTTTTTTTCACTCCTCTGTCTCTCTCTTTCCCGCTCATCCCTCCACTGCCTTCTGTCTCTCCTCCTCTCTGTGGGCCTTCCATGGAGCGTTCTAGCGCTCTGACGACATGCACCGCTGAGTTCTCAACATCTTGTCTCGTCATGGCAATTACACACACACACCCTCACACACACAATGTAAGATCAGTACACTCAAAACGTGTTGCAAAGTATCTTTTGTATTGAACAGTTCCGTGTACTACTGCGAATCGTAAACCGTTGCTATCTGTGATTCAGAGTGGGAAAGCCTGGAAGAAACATGAATGTTTCTCGGTTAGGTTTCACCTTTCTCGTCCGAGAGCCAAACAATCACACAGGACACACATTATGCTCCAAAGTTAGGGAGTGAAAGTCAGGTGTGAAAGACTGAGGGAGGGAACAGGTGGTCCGAGAGGTCGGAGTGGAGACCAGTCACTGACCTCCTCCGTACTACTGCGATAAAGATAAGGGTTAATGAACAGCAGACTTTTATCGCCTCTGATGAATGATTCATAACTTCCCTGTCTATACCCAGTATTTAAAACACATGGATGGAGTCAGAGAGGACATGAATTATTCAGGTCCTGTGGTACCCGGCGCCCCATTCACTCACAGCCAGCGAAGACAGAGCTGAATATCAGCCTGTTAGCATCGAGCTAGCCTGTTGAAAAGGAAAGAATTGCAAAGCAGAAAATGGATTACAAAGTCTGACGAAAACAGCGAGAGGGGTTTGAGATATACGACAAGTTCCTGAAATGAAGCACAGACATGATTCTGCAGAAAGAGACGAAGACAGAGACAAAGACAAATGTTGAGAGACTGTCTCTGTAAAAGAAAGATGAACATGAAAACAGAGAAGGAAACAAATTTGGTCAGCTGAGATTTACTGGATGTGAACAACAAACAAGTCACCAGCTAAGCAGAGCCGATATATTTTAAAAGTCCATGACTTAGTCCATGAAAAGCCTGCGTCTGCTTTTTTCAAGCCATGATTCAATCGCTTGCTGCTTAGATAAACTGAGCTTCAGCCCTCACGAGACATAACGTTGCTGAAAGTTTAGGCTTGTAAGGAACAACAGACAGAGACAAAACAGAGACAGTTCATTTAAAATACTATGTCAATACATTGACTTTTACCGTATTTACTTAAAAAACAGGCAGTGACCTCAGCTGGCAGTGAATGATACAGTGTGTTACGTGGCACCTGAGCAGTATGATCAAAGGTCAGTGACACATCCAGTTGCTAATTTCTCTAAGTTCTTCCAACTGCTGAACCATGTCACATTGTTTACTTCTGTGCCTTTTCCTTAACTCGCAAGCATCCTATCATCATCACCGGTGCTCCTCTGGCTGACGAGCAGTCTCCCCTGAACCCAGTCGTTACCCTCTATACCCAACAACTATTTCAGATGATGCCTCTCCCCAGTTGAGCAGCATTAGGATGAGGGGAACCACGAGCTCCTGGCTTCACTCATGGCACCAATGTTGAATCCAATCGGTCCCAATTTGATTTTCAGTACTCAGCACAATTAGTAAATAAAAGTACCTGATGATTAATGGTCGGGATTATCCTCAGAATAGCTGAAAGGATCAATGACCAATAAAACGAAACGCAGCTAATCCCTGCCCAAAGAAGCACAATTAAGCTGGAAGTAATGAAAGGGAATACTTTAAGAAATTCTCAATTACGAAAGCAGCAGCGAGTCGTTCCTGCAAATTGGGGCCTTTTCCCTCATCTGACAGAGAAAAAGACACCCATGCACCGATTAAATGAAGCGCTTACCACAAGATAAAAACAAATAAGGCAATTGTGGTCTGTGGAATGATGCATAGAGTGAGAACAAGAAAGTAAGACCTGGAGGTGAAGCTTGAAAAGAAGGAGAATGGGTGAGACTGTGTGGGAGGAAAATACAGTTTGCCTGTGGGTGTTACTGTAGCCTAATTGTGTCGGGAGCTTGAGTTTATTCTGCAACCAAGACAGGTAGGGATTTCAAGTTAAGGACACAGATGGACGGATCCATGTGAGAGAGACAACAGTCAACCTCATCATGTGGATTCTTATCCAAAGTCCACGGTCTTCCTTTCCTATATGATATTGTGAAAATTAAAGTATTGATAAGATGTTCTACAGTTGTCATCTCTCCCTGATGAACGTTCCATTCTGGCATCCGTCTATTAAAACCTCCACAAGAGACAAAATATGTTAACAAATGAACTTTAATTTCAATTTATAAACTGATTGATTCATTTTATTTTGATATAATCTTTCTCCTCTCAGTTGGTTGGTGTGATGTTGAAGGTGCAAGAAACACACTTAATTAAAAACAATATTAAGCTGATACACAACAAAACATTTTAGGATTTATAGGCCGATTAAAGCAGGATATAACAGCTCTATGTCATATATTGCAGTGTCTGTTCAAATGAGGCCTGACAAATTAGGGAAACATGACAATCTCATGTTTTACTGTAGATGTAATCACACAAATTCTCTATAGCAAAAATGAGTGTGCATGAGTGTGTGTGTGTGTGTGTGTGTGTATCAGAGAGCATTTTCCAGTATATCAGACAGCCGCTGTCATGTTCATGTCGCAGCAGCAGGATATAGGAGGTGTTCTTGTCTGTGAGTGATGCGATGGCATGAACAGCATGGTTTAAGAGCTAAAAGAAGGTCATCGATGTCTCGCTTCACTATCTCTCCCTCCTTTTCTCTTCTCTCTCTGTTGCCCCTGTCATCCCTACTGGATGATCCCTCGCGCTCACTTCAACCCCGGCTGTCTTCCTGTCCTTCGTCACGGGTTGCTGTGTTCCATTTCTTTTTTTTTTTTTCTTCATCCTGCGCTGTGTTTAACTTCATTCCTTTATTCCTCTGAACTGATTTTATTTGTGCTACATTCATGGTCTGTGAGAAGAAGTATTTGTAAACTGCACTATGTAAAGTCCTGAGAAGCCTTGGCTGCTGACTGGGAGGGTCCCAGTTCAGCACAGGCTCGTCACTTCATCCAGTGGGGGAAAGGACATGCTTGGAGTCACCGCACAGGGTTGTCAGATAAATCTCCTGTCATCATTTAGAGAGGTCGTGACCTCTGAGCAGCGAGAGGAACACCACTGCTAAATTATTCACGTTTTTGTGGGAGGTGTAGGTGTCTGGGCAATTTGGTGGGTTGAATGATCTGATGAGTGTTCTCTATCTTTTGTGATCGTAACCTGCATCTCCTGACTGGCACCTGCAAATGAAAATCTGACATCATATCAACCGTGAACATCTTATTGCAAATATCTACATCTATGTACTGCCGGGTGTAATGCAGAGCAAGTTTGGATGTGCAGTTGACTTATACGAAATGACCTGGGAAGTCATTGTAGGGTTCATGAATGTGGATGTGTATCTACAGCCGTACTACCAGCTCTACGAGGCTCACTTACAGTGGTGCTTTAGGTAAATGGTTATGCTAACATCCTCACAATTACCATTCTACCGTGCTGAAGTTACTTTGTTACTTTGTTAAGCATGTTACACATTATGTTAAGCATTTGGCTCATTTTCTAATTGGCACTTTCAACAAAGTTCCGTTTTGCATATGATTATTTAACCAAAGTATAGGAGAGATTCATGTTCTGACCTGGTGATGGCTCTAGAGGGAGAGAGGGATTCATAGTTCATCCTGAAAGGGTTGCTAATGCTCTCATCCAAACTGTTTCACTTATAACCACAAAAGTAAACCTCATGTCATGATTCAGCAAAACAATAGGTTCGCACACATTGCTCACACACAGCGTCACACACTTCCAGTGTCCCAGTCACTGTAACTCAACCAGTCTAATCAGCAGTGTTATTATTGTGTGAATGAAAGTTATTGTTATTCTGGTCGGCCATTTTCTTTATTATCATATTTCCAGCGTCATGTTTTTTTTTGGACCTTAACTTGTCCCACACAATTCATCAGTTCCTATCACTCGGATGTATGTGAATTTGTCCTTTTTCCCTGCATATTTTATTTACACTAACATTTCCATAACCATGGATTCCTGTTTTAAACTATAAACGATTGTTGTTTTGCAGTAAACTAATCATTTGAAACTGAGTTTTGAGACTCGCTCTGCCCAAACTCTGGTTCCAAATGACATCCCCAGTGCATTACGGCAGTGCCAGTACACAAGATCTATTGGCTTCACTTTCATACAGTGGGAGGACATAGAGGCGTAATGTCCATGATGACTGTTCACTGTTGTCTCTCTCCCTGGATCCTGTTAGCAGAGAAATAAAGAGAGGAAGTGACATCAGGATTCACAGCTGCTTTGAGTAACTTACAGAGGTCGCTGAGACATTTACGGACTTCTCTTTGGGAATTTTACGTAAAGGTTTTTCCAAAAATAAACTGATTGCTTGTGATTGAGTCTGATGGGACCTCAATTCTGCGGCTCAATGTCCTGAGCACTGTTGAGCAGTGAGTTCTAATTATCACCAGCACAAAATGGCAGAGTCTGGATCAGGGATCTTTTGGCTTGATATTCTTCTTCTCGTCTTTCATGATCTCCTCTGTCATTTCGCTCCCTTTAGAGAAGTGAAGTTAGAATAATGTTGTTCCCTCCTCACTCAGATATTAGCGTTTCAATTACTTATATATTTCTTCTATTATTGTATACAATAATGCTACATAGCTGCTCCGGACTGTTGAGCAATTCTTGTTCAGTCACTGCGGTTCAGAGAACAGATTTCCTGGAGGGAGCTGCATGTTGTTTGGAAAGACAAGAGATTTAATTAATCTTAAATACAAGCTGGGGTCTTTCTGACACAGTTGCCCTGTAGGGATTGAGTAATTACTTTTGATCCTTGAGTAATGAGCTGTAAATGGTACTCCTCTTCTTCTCTTTATGTCCACATGATTTCATTGAACTTCCTAACACGTCACTATTACTGTACTATGCTATGAGTTTTCCCACACTGTGTAAGACTGCCAAATCAAAGTCGGTTAATAATGAAGTCACAAACAGAACTGAGGCATCTGGTGAATGTGAAGAGGAGGTAGGTGAAGGGTTGTTTTCCAATTGGCAGGTCAGTATTCTTTAATTTTGTCAAACAGCTACATGGTTCATGGTAAAATATCTAATTATAAAGTACCAATCCATATATGAATTGGAGTGATAATTCATTATTTACCAATGTGAGAGGGCTAACTTAACCTTGGGGTGCTAGCAGAATTAAAATGGGAATTTCAGGGAGAAAACCCACTCAGTATGCTTGACCATGCTGTTGAAGGAGAGCATGAAAGGAGCGCAAAGGGGGAAAAAACAGTGCAAGAGCTGAGGACGGAGATGCACGTAAAAACGGCAGGAAAGTGAACAGGTGCAGGGACTCTTGCACAAAAAGGCCGCAAATTGAGAGCCGAGTGTCGTGCAGAGACTGTGAGGGGAAGTAAGTCATGATGTGATAAAGGTATGAGATGGAATCAGTCGCTGGGGAGGTAAGGGACAGGTAGGGGAAGGATAGTGGGGTTTTTGGGGGAGGAGGGAGAAGAGGGAGGGGAGGGCGGTTGTGGCGAGCACAAGACAGATGACAAATTGTGATTAATAGATGGGGTCCGAGGCAGCAGTGTGGAGCACAACTCATTAATAGAGAGAATTAGAGGGGCTGTGCAACTCAATCTGCACACTGTCACTCGCAATCAAGGCACATAATCAGATCTGCACATAGACAGTGGTGCATGTGCAAGAGGACGGGAGTTATTACACAAACACATATTTTCATACCTAACAATACATGTCCACACATTCTCATAACCTTAAACTAAACACTAAACTGTGAAAGACTAATATACAGTTGTTGTAGTATTTAGAAGGATATCAAAGGGCCAATCAGTAAGAACTAAACTTTTCCTTGCTTAACCCCACTGTGATTGGGGTGCATCTCTGTCAGGATTATTGGTCAATCTGAGTGCAATAGGAAGGCAACTGGATTGCTTCAAAGCGTTTCACCTCTCATTCGAAGGGCATCTTCATTTATAAGTGTCTTGTAGTGAATCCCTGCAGCAGGACACAAATGTGTTCTGTGTTGAGGTTGGTCAAATTGGACTGAATGCTGTCATGTAGCATTCGCTTATAATCTTTATTGCTCACAGGCTGGGAATGCATGTGAAAATGTAGCTAATGATAAGTCCATGCACAGTTCCTTACTTGTGTATTTTTGGGAGTCATTTGAATACAAAGGTTGACTTCCTCTGAGTACAAGGTAGTACTGTTGAAAATGTTGTCGTCTTTTTCCAGTTGTTGTCCAGTCTATTTCCTTTCTCTTATAACTGTTGATAGGATCTCAGTGTCTCATGGGTAGCCATGTCGCTTCGTAGTCCGGGCACTTTGGCCTGGTAATCCACTGTGTTTAGCAGCTTGTTCTTTGCCTTCCTTTATCAGCTGGTTCAGATGGGAACGTTCCCCTAAGCAATGCCAGTGTCTTCCTCTCTTGGATGTGTGGTTGGAAGGTGATGCTTTCCCACTTTTGGGAGCAGCTGATATACATTCAACATGAGTTGGTCTTGTTGTTTCTGATGGCCGACTCTGGTCTTAATGAGGTTTACTACTCTAATCTGTTCCTGTGTATACTGCTGATTTTTCGTCCCTTAGCTAAGACAACCCTTTCTGGTTGTGCGAGCTCTAGATCTTTCCCCACTTGTTATGAATTTCTAGCTGGGTTGTGTTATCATCCTTTCACCTCCCGGTCAGTTCCTCGGTTCTTAATTGCTCGTGACTGTAGCGTTTGGAATTCACGCGTCAGTCCTTGCCCTTATCGTATTGTGATGTCTATGCCTTTTTAATTCACTTGGAGACTTCCCCCTGACCCTCACTGGGTGGCTATAATGCCAGATCTTCACCAAGATCTACACCAAACTTTCTCCCACTCTCTTTGAGCAGCTGGTTCTTAGCATAGCCTGTACGAAACCGCAGACGTTGTCACCGTGATGTCACCATGACGACCCCCTTTTGTTTTGTTTGTGCACGGCTCTGACTGAGACACAGAAAGGTCACCATGGCAGTTATTTAATTATCACAAGGTAGCTGCACCTTATAGCATATCCTGATCTATCATTTATTTTACTCTAAATGGGACAATAATTCATAAAATGAACATCATGCTGTATTGAAGAGTTAAAACTAGAGATGACAACAGAAACTCATGTGGTCGAATTGTTGTCATGGTTTGTCGTGGTCACTGTTAAATTATGGTCATGGTTTTACCATGGACACGTTTAAAATGTGGTCACGGTAAGATTATGGCCACAGTTAGATTATGGTCATGGTGACCATGGTCACGGCTAGATTGTGGTCATACTTAGATTGTGGTCATGGTGCGATCGTGGTGGTCATGGTTTGACTGTGATTGTGATTAGGTCTATGC
>CAAKHC010010722.1:27625-38732 GCA_901007825.1 Macroramphosus scolopax
AATCGTGATGCAAGGCAATAGCCGCATAACTTAACGGCCGTTAAGAGTCCACAACCCAACTATAACGACAATGACAGTTGTGAACGTTACCGTTGCGATTTTATGTAGACACACTGACTGCCAATTGAAATCCATAAATTTACCAGGCGTCATGTTGAGTCTCAGAGAAGCTCATCATCGGGATTAGGGAAAGCACTGCTGATAAAAAAAAAGAGCTGTGTCTAAGGGTGCGACAGAAAGAAACATCTGTGCTGCATATTTGTAGTTCTGTGCATATTTCAGCAGCAGGGCGGCGACAGGACAGAGTGATGTCAATTGATTTCAATAAGTAGACTTTATTACTGATATAATACGTTCAAAGTCTTTTTTACTAAGCCAACCTCCTGTGTAGAAGAATACACCTTTGTATTCCTGACTGCTATATTTCATATATTTTTCATATCCATTTTGTGTCTCTGACACAGCAAAGGCTTTGCGTCGCTGCTTACTCAGCGTTATCATTCGTCCATGCGGATGCCCACATTGTTATTAACTTTTAACTTTCTTGGTGCACGCCTGAGCCAGTCATAACTATAATCTTTATCAAAAAGAAACATTTTAACACTGCTCCCAAACTCAGTAGGTCCTACTAAACCTTGTTTTTCGGTTCGAGAGTCTGATATGATATGTGACTTTCTTTGACATGGCCTATAACAACACAAATCTCTTGCTGTGAATATACGACTTCAATTGCAAATTCCAATGCTTGTTTGACCCTGTCAGAACACTCGTCATAATTACTACGGCTTGTATGGACAACTGTCACTAGCTAGCAAGTTTTATGACGCACATGCTATTTGTGTGACGATAATCGCTTATTTAATAGCCTGAGAGCAGTCAGATTGTTGCACACCAGCATTTGTGTCGGTTGTCTAACAGGGTTAACCACAGGGTTACTATTTCAATTCAGATTTTTATTTTACTTTTGGGGGCTCAGCCTTCATACTGGCAAGCAGCTAGCATTGCTAGCATAACCGTGATCTGTGTAGCCAGTAGACTGTGCAGAGACGGTGTTTAGCTGAACGGAGCCATGCTGGGCTGGTGACAGATGTGTTGATGCTGTCTGTGTGCAGCATTACATTACATTACGCATTACAGCGTAAATACCATGGCTACTGCAGAGTCATTTGACCTGGGAACTAATGAAGATTGTACCCTTTCTCACTGATGTTAGCGGGTGTTTGTGTTCTTTCGTTCAACACATCAAAAACTTCCAACAAGGTTGGAAAGGGTAGATGAGCAGTAGGTTCCACTCATGTCACAAACATACAAGCTGTAATGTGAAACACTATTAGAGAAACATTGTCTTCCAATCAGAGCACTTCACCCAAACACCACAAATGACAGCAGCTACAAATGATACCCGTATACAACGCAACCAAAATCAATGTTTCTTATTGAACCTGTGTTTGCCTTGAAAATGTCTGATGTTAAAAAATGGATCATCATATGGATTCTGTGCAGCTCTCAGACCAGATGCTGCGTGTATTTATTGTGTCGACTAATAATTATTTTCTTTACAAATTATTCCGCCAATTAGTTTTCAAATAACTCCATAAATCGTGTAGTCTGAAAAGTATTTAAGCATTTTGGTGAATTGAAAAATCCTCATCACAGTTTCTCAGAGCACACGCAGACACCTTTTAATTGTTTATTTTGTCTGGCCAATCCAAAGATAGTAAATTCACAATGATATAATCCAAAGAAATTGGTACGTGCAATGATTAGCCATTTTTTTAACAGCAGCCATCACAGGATAAACACAGGTGTAATTAATAAAAATGAATTATGGTCCTGTTCTATTTACTGTTTCACAGCCATCCAGTGAATGGGCATACACAATACCAGGGCCCTGACCTGCCTAAATGGAGCAGGGCCATAGTTGATATTATTAATTGCGCCTGTGTTTACCTGCAATGACATGTCTAAGTGGCTGTTTGAAAACGGCCTATTGTGCGGTCCATCACATTAGTGATTAAATGCATCAAGATCTCCTTCACAGAATCCTACCTGCACAGAACATTGATGGCATGTCTTCTCCCACATTTATGTGTGTGTATATATCGTAACTTGTTGAATCAATATGATGGCAGCGTCAGTATAATTCAGATTATATTCGAATTGCTTTGGTTTTACAAACAAACACACATAGTAGATCGTAGACTGCTCAAGTCCATAAAAATAGTTATTCCCCCTTGTCATTGATTTGACAGGATACGTGTAAAGTGCAGAGCAAAGGGGACACACAGTTAAATGCCAGATATAATTGGGGGACTTGGTTTGTTGCGTGCCCTCACATTGTCATTCCCGTCTTCTCCTGCTGTTAAATCTTTCATAGCCTTTAGATGAGATATTCTCCTTTCCACCTGTACCCCTCCTTCGCACACACTCACACACACACACACACACACACACACACACACACACGCACACACACACACACACACTCACACACACACACACACACACACACACACACACACACACACACACACACACACACACACACACACACACACACTGGCTATTGACTCCTTCCCCATTAATTATGTTTTCCATAAACTAAATTATTCAACCCAATTCATTGGTGATCTTGCCCTCACAGTCTCATTGCGCTCACTATTTGTCGGTGAATAGACAAGTTGTCTTGTAGCAGCATGAACCCGCCAGGTCAATGAGAAAAACCTGGAGGATTTTTGTCAATTGAGAGAGGGGCACAGACATGAATAAGACGGAGGTGTATGGTCCGGTAGAAGTAATGGGAGGTCAGCGGTCGTGTGTCTATCATGTGGACAGAAGATATGAAATTGTATCTGCAGTTTCCTGTAGAGGTCAGAGTAATGTAGTTAATGTGTACTGAGGATTTTATATATGTTGAGTATGAAAAGGTTAAGAATGCAGCAACTCCGTTTTCTGTCCTCCTACTGGTGACACATCTTTACACAGTCTATTTGGATGTTTGATGGAGCGTTTAACTTTTGGGATTGACAGCGGTCAATACTTAAACCATTGTAAACGCTTGTCGAGAACGCAATTGATAAAAGTTTGCTGTACAACAAACAGTACGCCCCATGGCTACTCGGAGTATTTTGCTCATGTATACTTGATTCTGGTCATTTTAGGACAATATTCTCCCACTCTTTTTGTTTCTCTTTTTAGCTTCGTGCAGAGATGTGCAAACTCTCTGTCCCAAGGTAACAACATTTTTCCCAAAAGCCTAAGCCCGTAATTAGCAAAAAAAACACCAAAGGTAAAAGTGACTATTTGCCATGTCACTGGGGATTACGTCCAATGCTATTTCTTGAGCAGGAGCAGTAAAGGCAACACAATAGCGTTCACTGAAGGGAGTTTACGAGCGGAGACATTCCGACATTCTCAGTGCTCAGTAGTCATTACTACGGTATTAACTCCCCCAACAAGGTGTTGCTGCTGTTGTTTCCACCTTGTTTGAATCCAATTTTCAATATCTGACAGTATTTTGAGCTTAACTATACAACTGAACAGTTCAGGAGGGATAAAGCAGACAGCCTTACAAAGTACTCAAAACCTCCTCTCTCTCTCTCTCTCTCTCACACACGCACACACACACATGTACATACATAGCTGGTAACAATCACCGAATGAAGATATGTTGCTGATGTGCACCAAGTTTGGAGAACTGAATCACTCAATGAAAGAGCTCTTCTTCATTCCTCAGGTCCCATAATTCAGTGTTAAGATTGGTGTTGAGGTAGATGACCTTTTCAATTGATATATAATTCACCATCAATATGTACTTTGCCCTTTACAGTGATGAGCGTTGAGTGGGAGTATGAATATTTATTACTATTCCAGTATGGGCGAGTCTGGGTGGTCAGTTGGTCGGATGGGAGCATCGACACACACACACACACACACACGCACACGCGCACGCACGTATACGCACACGCACACCAGTTGTAGTAACATATCATTTCCTAAAAAGTAGTTCTGCTGTCGACGCCCATTGACCTTATTATGTGGCGGAGGCTTTCGGTTGGATCTGACCTGCTGGAGGACGAAACTTATGGATAAACAGGTGCCTTCTTAAAACCAAACAAAATGCTGTGACGTTCGGTCCACTTAGGCTCAGGCTTAACAATGTAAGAAGTCAAAGTTGGAAGGAAAGGTAAATTAAAAGATGATTGGAGTAATTGTGTGCTCAGAATAGTAAATGTGCAAAAGTATATTTGCAGGTTCTAATCAAGGCACACTATAATATTGGAGGTTATTATAGTGCATGGTTTGATGTATTATTAATGACTCATCATTTCCAGTGAGGTTATATATGTTAAGGGTTTGGATTGAGAGTGAAAGATAACCTTCCTCTTCAGGTTGGCAAAGACGGTGTTGTCCATCATAATCATTTCCATTGTGATTTCTATAAACACATCAATGTGAGGTTTTATGTGTGGACATAAAAGAAAACTAATCAAATCTATGAGCAAACATGAGCTGTTTTATACATATATATAACTGAATGTGCCGCTAAAAGTACTGTTGCTGACCAGTTCGGATTAGAAAAAAGAAATTGCTCGCTCCCAGTAGGTAGGTGTGATGTGGCGACGGGGACAAGAGAAAGCTCCTACTTACAGTATCTCAGACAAGGTGTCGATTTGAGCCTCATGTGGCTCTTAATTAGATCATAAATTATTTAATTTGGTCCCTTTCTGACTGTATTTCTCCCCAAACAGTGGTGTGTGCTAGTCAAATAATTCATGATCTGGATATTCTGAGTGTTTTGCTGCAATGACACATTAGAATGGGGACTATTTTGTGACTTGAAATTCCTTCCGTCTGGACTCCGTTTCCTAAAGAACAGTGAGAAAGTACCCTCATAAACATTGCAGCTTGTCCTCGTCTTCCCTTCTTCTCCTTCTCACAGCCATTATTTGACTATATATTTCTGTTATAATGGCCGAGGCCATTATACTCTGTTGACTAAAACGCCTCGGCTGGTTGTTTTGTCATGTTTTTTCTGTTCCTTTCCTTTGACTCCCCATTATATCCGTTTCTCTTCATCAAGGGAACAGGACTGTGTCTCTTTCATAAGCCTCAAAGTTTCAGGTTGTTTGAAGATGACATTTTCAGGAAAAACATGAAAACTGGAAACCTAGATTGTTAAAAAGACATATGAAAAGATATATCAGACTTAATGTCACTTATATACATGTGTTTAAGTGCAGATGCATGTAAAACACATGCAAACTGTTATAACATAGTAAGAAGTATGTGTTAATAAGAATAGTATAATTTACTGTCGCTTATATGGGGACGGAGGCTTTGGTTGAGCTCTGCAGGTAGAGCGTCCACAGTCCCATTTATATCCAAATAATGTATCTCCTCTGCCCTTAAAGGTTTCAGTCCAGAGCCAATTAGAGACATTTTAATCAACATGATGACACCTTGGGTCCTGAGTGTCATGGAAAATACTAGCTTCTAGTTGGCCAATTAAGGGGTAATTCTGGAGTGCAGGAAAAGGGTTACATGTCAACCTGCATAACAGAAACAGGATACCTCAGGCTATGAGGACAGAGGCAGAGATAACACAGTAGCTTTCACACAAGCGGCCAGTTTCAATTGCCCTTCGTCTCTTCATTGCTCCCAGTTCACCCTTAGAGCTCCCTCAGGTAAGTTTAAGAGACCCCGTCTCCATGGCCTCGCTCCATTTTGAGAGGTCTGTACATCACACTGGATGAATCCTGTCAGTTTTATTACCAGAGGATTAAGGCATCACTGCGAAACAAAACAAAATGGAAAAAATACCTCACTTTGTGGACAGCCTCCTCTGACCTAGCCCCCTCTCAGCCATCTGAATCCTACGCCATCACTTATCATAGTGAGTGTAGCTGCTTATCCCTCTGACGGCCTTTATCCAGATTTCTGCTGTCAACTTCCTTTTCACTACCAATTCTTCTTTTCTACATCATGCCCTCTGTTTACCTGAGACGAAGCTCAGACATAAACATTATGAGCTCTCGAGTTAGTGAACATAAAAGTGAATAAGATCTTAGGCTAAATAAATTAGAAATATGTCACCATTTTAGTACGTGATATAAATCAGTGGCGCGCAGCTGAAAATGCAGATTTTATTGAGTGCTGTGCTGTCAATTGTTTCTCTCCCTTCCTTTTCCTCCCACCTCTTTCTGTCTCTAACCTTCTCTTGTGTCCCGCGGGTCTCCCTTCTCCCCAACAGCAGCAGATCAAGTCAGAACAACATTGGGCCAACAGACAGAAATTCACTCCCTTGTCACTATCAATCTCCGCCGTGGTTGACAATAATCCTGATTTGCCTTTCCCTCTTGTTTTCACTCCCAAAGCCCCAGCGCCTCCTGCCCACTTTAAGAAAACAAGGCTTCACTGTGATCGCTACTGACAGCTGGAGCTGAGTTTCATCGGGGCTGCTTTCAGTGTCACAACGCTCCGCAGGAAATCAGAATATATGGTGGAACAAGTGTTCGAAAACGTAAATTATGGAAAAGAACAATAATAAGTAAAAGCAAGCTCAGCTGTATACAAATTTTAATCAAAAATATTTAGATGTATGATCTAAATTATTAATGTGAACTCCAAACTGTCTGTTTGGGGTCTTTATGTTAGTGACAGGATATAAACAGTAAATCAGCTGTACTACAACAACCTCGTCTTTGACTGCCGTCACATCCGCTATTTGATACTGCGGATACGACACTTCCTTGCTGTCAGCGTGATAGTGCACATCTTCACAACTATAAAACCCCAGCAGTGGGATGTTTTTGATTTGCTACGTAAATGAAAATGTTAAGAAGCGAAACCTCCCATGGCAACTAAAGCTGTTGTTGCATTCAGAAAGTGTCTGCTGTTGTCTGATAACCTCGTCGATGAACAAACTCTTCCTTCTGTAATGTTGTTGTGACACAAAAAAAAAGGGTCCCAAGGAAAACAGAGGTCAAAATGTTAAAATGTTGCAAATGAGATTAATATAATTAAATGTCAATTTCTGCAAAAGATAAACATACACACACACACACACACAGGTGGATATTTGCAGATCTCGGATACTTTATTTTCACAACGTAATGTGTACGTGTACGTGTGTGTGTATATGTATGTGTACGTGTACGTGTGTGTGTATGTGTATGTGTATTTCAATAGCAGACAAGCAGTGGTCATGACTTGTGGATGTAATTCAATATTTTAATGGAACAAACATAAGCAAATTAAACAAACATTAGATCAAAGGAGGTCATTTAAAATCAGGCAGATATTCTAACTTAATATTCATTGGCAATGCAATTGTTGATCCTTCGAGGCATCTAATTGATTGAATATTGGTCTTTTTCTAATGAATAATAAATTCAGCGAAAAAAGAGGTTTGGACGTACATCAAGCTTCCACACAAGGTTTTTGTGTCGTTAGTGTTCCTCCTCCACTCCCACAGCCAGAGTTTCCTGGGTGATAGCCGGGAACTGAGGGCTCTCAGCTATGTCAGCCTGCTGCGCGGGGACTGCTACAAAATCTACAGATAATTAATGTGTAGTAAATGAAGCAATACAGGTGTTATTGGTTGCGTGAGTCTGGAAGAAAAATGCCAATGAATGTATCTTACTTGATAAATCTGTGGGCGAAAGCCAAAAAAAGCAGAGTATTATTTTCTGAATAAGAATTAAGGTGTTTAAGTTTCACAAATGTCTGTTTTGTTTATTATCCGTAAGCCTCATCACTACATCCAGTAATATCTAATGAACAAATAGTTTAATACAGATAAATATTCATGATGGGGATATATTATAATTGTTGTGTCACAGATGACAACACATTCAATTAAACTGAATTACTTTAAACATTATTAAAGGACCGGACACATGAATGATTATTTATGCCTTGTTAGCCAGATGGCTAATGTTGTACTATGGCAAGCTGTTCTCAAACCAGTGTTAATGAACAATTTTCCATTGTGCCTATAATACTGATGATGATGGCTGTAATAATGTTGTGGATATCATCCTCTTAAAAGTATGTGCATAAAATGTACAACATTGCTAACATTTGCACTTGGTTACTGTATGAAGGAGGAGAACGCAACCATGAATTAATCATAAACATAACACATTAAATGTCAGCATCTCCACTGACTGAGTCCAGGCTAAGGAAACCTTCGTGCCTCATGAGAAAGTCAACCATAAAAAGCCATAAATAACATTTTGTCCTTTTGGCTGGCAAATATAATCAGACGATGTCCGTGTTTAAAAGGCCATTTCAATGAGCTGGTGTGAATATCACCGCTGCAAACTTTGTTATCACTCTTAATCGTGCAGGATCCGGACATTCACAACCCACAATGAAAAAGCTTGTTTATTCAATGAAAGCAGTGTTTTTTGCATAATCATATATATGGTGTGCATGTAGAGAAGAAACTCTTTTAATTGCAGTCTGATATTGTATATCCGCGACAGGTTACAACAGCCTGTCAGCCTCCAACTCAGCTAAAAATAATGTCAGGGGAATCCTGCCGTTCAGCCATGTAGACAGATGTTGGATGTACAAGATGTCAGAATCTCTTTACTGTTATATTTCTCCGAAAACCTATTAGGTCTCCTCAGGGGAGTTGTTCCGTCCCTTCAGAGCGAAGCAGTCTACAGTGTGAAATAACAAAACGTCTCGCATGTTGGTGGTTTTCTCAGCTGCTCACTTGAGGTTCATAAAAAAGACGTTCTTATTGGTTTTAAAAGATGCCTGTTATCTTGACCCTCTAGCTACTATTTCATGCGCCCATCTGACCAATGTAGCCTATCCTGCGCCCACATTTATTGTGATTGTACGGAGTTATTGAGGGGTTGGACCTATTAGGTAGGGAGCTGCCATGGCTGTCTGACTACCAATTACCGTAGCCTGCAGCTGTGTATAGCCTGGCCTGACGCATCTGGATGAAGGGAGGGGTGAGGAATAATGTGAGGAGGGAGGAGAGAGGAGGGGATAGCGGGGGGTCCTCAGGAGACCTGCCATAGCAGCACGCCGTTAATCAATCCGATTTAGACCGGACAGGGACATGCTTAGTCGTTGCTCCCGCCAACAGTGCCATGGCGAGGAGAGAAAATGTGTGCGTGACCTGCATTCCGCTGGAGTGTAAGTACACAAAAAGATGGATAGATGGGTCCGGAACGAAGAGATAGCTATGGGGTTGCGAATGGGAGAGGGATGATGGAAGGGGCGTGAGGTGTGGAGGGAGAGACAACAATTAATGGAGTGATGTGAGCTGAATTAAAACAAAGGAAACATATTGATTCATTTCTGTGTCACACATCCGAATAAAAATGTTCACATTGTCTACATGTGAACATTGATGCAGAAAAATGCCTTGTGTAATGAGTTAAATTGATTAAAGGAGAGTCATTATTGAAAGGAAGAATAATAGTTTGTTGAGTGATTTGATTTGTCTGGGAAGCCTGACGATGGGTGGAGATGATGAACCACATCCTTATTCAGATTAACACCGAGCAGGAGACAAGGACTGAGTAGCACATCATATTTGCATTCATTAATATGTATGCACATGTGTACTTTATTTTCCACTATTAATCTACTGCTCAAATCGTTGGTTGCCAATGAGTGCGATTCATTATAAGCAGATTTGTCTACTGGCTGAGAACACAACTTAGGACATGGACAAGGACGGGAGAGTGAGAAATAAGCGAAACGCCGAGCAGCATAATGAATGAGGATGCCCTGTTCGCCATCAAAGCGGCTGTTTTCCCACCTTGAAACGTGTTCGAATAAATGCTGGAAGAAAATTGTTCAATTCTGCGAGGAAGAAAGAAACACGACATTCCCTTTAGCTGCTGCGTAGGCGGCTTTAGGTGCCTTCATCCAGGTCCTAATGAAACTCTCCTGGATGTATTTAGCAGCGTGTGTGGGAGCATCATCATCGTGGATTCATGAAAGCATCATCACATTATATGTGTTACCTGTTGCGTAAACATGTTCAGACTTCCTTTTAAAAGAGCCGGTCACATCATTACAGACCAAGCATCACGTTTAATCAGTGTGTTCCCCTCACATAAACCTGTCAGTGTGTAGATAAAAGAGAGATAAACGACTCATTAGACCAGATTGCATTTTAAAATTCTCCACGTTCTTTGGTTTTTATTCCAGATTATGCATCATATTGTGATGACATGCATACCGCAAATTGCTGGGCAGTCGTTAATGCTCGTTTTATGAAGCTCATGATAGTGTGCTTGCTGTAACCGTGTCATACTGGTTTGATTACATTATTTGGTCATTTGTAGGCTGCTGCATATATATATGTATATATATATACACATATATAAATTGTTTGTGATAAAATTTAGTCTTTCTTTTTCTTAATCTCAAATGTAACAGTGACATTTGCGAACATTCTAATTTCAATTAGACTCCCTCCCAAGTCAAGGCTGCTTCATGTTTGGTACAGTTTTTCTGACATAACAATGGACCAAAATGACTCTGCTCCATTGTTCAGCTTTACTTTTGTTGCTTGTCCTCAGGTGAGAGCCAGTGCAATCGCTCAAGATGCAGATCAGAACTACGACTATGCCTCCAACAGCGTCATCCTGCACCTGGACGTGGGGGACGAAGTGTGTGTGCAACTGGATGGGGGCAAAGTTCACGGCGGGAATACCAACAAATACAGCACTTTCTCCGGCTTCCTCATCTACCCTGACTGACATTCCTACATTACATCACTCTGTAGCAACGTTTCCTCTCTGCATCTAACAGGCCATTCGTCCATGATGTAATATTTCATTTCAGTACGCCGAACATGTAATGACATGAAAGCACATCAGATCTATAGTGTGAGAATTTGTGTAAAAATGAATATATTATTGTACATATTACCAGTTAAAATTTACTTCTGATACACACTCTTGTGTAATCATTATTCTGTGCCATGTACAGTGTGTGTCAGCATGGATAGAACACTTCACACACACACGCAAGAAACAAACACACACACACACACACACACACACACACACACACACACACACACACACACACACACACACACACACACACACACACACACACA
>CAAKHC010010722.1:42435-53446 GCA_901007825.1 Macroramphosus scolopax
ACGCACGCACGCACGCACGCACGCACGCACGCACGCACGCACGCACGCACGCACGCACGCACGCACGCACGCACACACACACACACACACACACACACACACACACACACACACACACACACACACACACACACACACACACACGTACACACACACACACACACACACACGAGCAATACAGACAGTCTTACGAATACCCGTTCAAGGAACACTTCTCTCTTCAATGTTCTCTCTGGACTTTCACAAATTAGCCTGGGTCATGTTAGATTCTCTCTCTCCCTCTCTCTCGCTCAAACACACACACACACACTCTCTCTCTCTCTCTGTCACACACACACACGCACGCACGCACGCACGCACGCACGCACGCACGCACGCACGCACGCACGCACGCACGCACGCACGCACGCACGCACGCACACACACACACACACACACACACACACACCTATTCTCTGTTAATGAGGATTAATTTAGCCGCTGACTAAACCAGTAAAAAGGTCAGACACATGACAACAGCGTAGGACGTCTGTATTTTGCTTAGTTATTTCTGTACTTCATGCCGGCTAATTCTTTATTATCCATGTAGCTCTTATCCACTGACCTGCCGAGGCTGGTCTGATGGTCATCCGTTCTTTCCCTTCAAATAATGGTACAAGTAGTGCGGTACTCTCTTCGCTGACATATCAACAGAATTAATATGCCAGCCACCAATTATTACCACTCCTGCCAGGACAGATCTCAGCAATGAAGCAAAACTATATTATGCTGCTTTAAAATGGCAAAATGGGCTTTTTTTTGTTGACCTGCTGAAGAATGGAAATAACTTTACTTCAGCAGGAAACACATCACAAAAGCCCCCCAGTTTAACTTTGTGATCAATCATCTGATGGTCCTACCTGATGTTACACCCTGACTGTCTTGGACAGATCAGATCTAAAAACAAGCAACACGTTCTGGACAACTTGTGAACAATACTGTAAGAATTGTGAAATGGAATTCATGTCTTTCTTTCTGATTCAAAGGAATAATTCTGTCTTATGCATCGAGCTGATATTTTGTTTTCAGTCAATAGCTGGTTCACAAGAAGGATGATGGTTAAACTACAATTTTATTAATAAAGGTGGTCCACAGTCTGTATTTTGTATTTATTTCTATTCAACCAAACTAAACAGACGGTTAGGGAGGGAGTTTATGTTTGGTTTTTTTGGAACGTTATGGTAAACCCCTACTGATCATCTAAAAACACCACAGATAAAATCTCACTAGGCCCTAACCTGCTTTGCATCCTTTTTAAAATAACATTGTATTATACATAGTATATTGCGATATATTTTTTTCTAATTGTGTGGCTCAGTATCACTGTAGTTTAGCTGCTAAAAATGGTGAGCTTCATTGTGTTGCGCTAACCAACCTGCTACAGAAATGACTTAAATCTCTTGCATGCAATCCTGTGACAATTGAAATATCTAGTCTGACTTGCAGGAGTCACTCGTATGACACAAGATGTATCAACGACAAGTATATCAGTGCGCAGTTATACACACAGTGAACAACACACTAGCCATTGCTGAAAACAAAGACCATTTCCGATGTAAAAGAGGAATATTTTGATTTCATGCATTAGAGCATTTCTTGGAACTGCATGTAATAATCAAAACCAGCAGCTGCAGCGAAGCTAAAGGGCTTGGGACAGATTTACAGTCTGTACCCTAACCTTGGGTGTAATATCCACCACGTGTCCTCTCCAGGCCCTCTCTGCCCTTTGCTGTCTTTTATTTTATATATAGAATGTATGTATGTCAGGGTATGTCTAATGACATTTACTAAGGTATCCCAATTGAAGTTTTTGAAGTTTTGAAATGTTTGTACCGCACATATGAGTATACTGTATGCTCTAAGCTGCTTTTTACTACTCACTTTACTACTAACTCATATAGCCATATATAACATACGATAGCTTGATCAATTATGATATAATATTATATGTAATCCCCAGAAATGTACTCGATAATACAATTCAAAATCATTCCATTCCTGTATTACAATATTCAAAGGTTTGATGAGAAGAAAAACAAATCTTGAACAACATAATATTTATACAATATTTAAGTATTGCTTGTAAGTTAACAATGATGATGAGCCAATTATATAATAATCAGTCTAAGTATATGTTGTTGCTTCTGAACTTTTTTTAATCCATCGTTACTTTTGCCTTATATTAAATCATCTGTGTACGTGAGCTGTAAATGTGATAAGGATGTTATAACATTCCCTAAACAAGTGCGACATCTATTGTACATTCAGGCGTTTTACAGCTACTGTGTTGCAGTACCGGGCCGCGGCCGCTGGGAGGCAGGCGACGTCGACTGGTTGTCTGCAGGCAAAGATGGCGGTGCGGAAGAAAGACGGCGGCCCGAATGTAAAATATTTCGAAGCGTCTGATACCGTATCTCAGTTTGATAATGTGCGCGTCTGGCTTGGAAAGAATTACAAAAAGGTACTGACCGCATGTTTTTTTGTCACACTCACTCAGCTTCCATTTTTCACCATGAAATGTGGGCACTAATCGATTGGGTAGATGCAGTGACAAAGAGAGGAGGGAGGGTGTTGCTCTTGCTGAGCGTCCAGCTGTTTGATTCACTCGAGCCGGGATACAAAAGGATGCTGAGCCCACAGTTGCGCCAGATGCAGCCGCGAATGGGGGTGTCCTTGTATGTTATCGTGGCTCGGCCGATTCTAAAGAACCACACATACATACTTAATTTCAAAGAGGTGATTTTAGCCGGCCAGGACGCTAGCTAGCTAGGGAGCTATCCGGCTAACGGTAATACAGCTCAGATCCAGATGTTGGCTCTATGTGGCGCGCGGCGCGGGCTGAAGCCATGTCTGATATAACACTGAGCGGTGTGCTGGTGTTAAGACTTATGAAATAAAAATACCTTATTACTTCCAATTCCTAAAATGCCAATGATAATGGCGAAGAGAGATATATATTTATTTAATCTCCCCAACAAATAATTAAAAACGACTTATTAACAATAAGCTGATAGCAGTGCAACCTTCGTTTGCAGGAACTGCACACACATGCATCACCTCTCAGCACCCTTTATATAAAAGTGATATTCCCCTTGTGGTTCAGTTTCGTCTCCCTCTCTGTCTTGTTGTCCTCTCAGTACATCCAGGCCGAGCCCCCCACCAACAAGTCTCTGTCCAGTCTTGTGGTCCAGCTACTGCAGTTCCAGGAGGAGGTTTTCGGTCGACATGTCAGCAACCCTCCCCTCACCAAGCTGCCAGTATGTCTCCTCTATACGTCTTAAGCTTTTACAAGAATCACTGCACTCCTCAGTAATTCTGTAAATGTTTTATGTGCCTCCAGATGAAGTGTTTCCTGGACTTCAAGGCTGGAGGGGCTCTCTGCCACATCCTGGCAGCTGCCTACAAGTTCAAGAGTGATCAAGGATGGTAAGACTTTCTTTCTAGCTGTCATTGTGTTTAAAGGAAGTGATGGTATTGATAAACTGACAGATTAATATAAATAAATGTTACATTGTAGAATCACAGTGCTCGGTTGGATTTTGGCTATGTTGCCGTTTCGTGTGTAACTCCAGTCTAATTTCCTGGTAGGCGCAGGTTTGACTTCCAGAATCCGTCAAGGATGGACCGAAATGTGGAGATGTTCATGACGATTGAGAAGTCCTTAGTTCAGGTGAGTTTTTCCTGAATGCTTTTCTTTACTTTATATACTTGGCAGCCATATGCACCTGTAAATGTTGACACTACTAATTCTACAAGGAGCCCATTTGTTTGTTTTTTGTATTGAGTATCTCTTTTGCCCTCCACCTACATTCTCATACTTTGTGTGCTAATTGTAGCTGCTACTTTAAGGCAGTGAGCCCCAGCAGGAGCCAGTTTCTAAACATCTCTTGCCTTTCTGTTGCTGCAGGCACCATAGCTAAATCATTGCCAAGGGAAGACTGTTGTGTTTGAGTGGTGATATCATATTTGTGAGAAGCGGCTGAAGCTTCTTGAGCCACACAGATGGAAATAATGAGGGGCACCAAGTCCTACGACTTGACCAGTAATCCTACTTAATCACAAAAGCACACAGATCTCTCCGTTTGCAGAGCTCAACATCACGGGCCTGACAGTTATTATTTTAATGGGTATTAAGCTAGCATGAAGCTATGTATCTTTTAGCTTCATGCATTTTACATCACTCATTCACACGTTGTATTTGATGGTTTCAGAACAACTGCCTGACTAGACCTGTCATCTACTTGAGCCCCGACATAGAGCAGAAGCTTCTTGGGAAACTGAAAGACATCATCAAAAGACATCAGGTCTGTTATTTATTTATTTTTCTGTATTAATGAAAATGTTCATTAAGTCTTTTATATAGCTATAAAAGCTATTTTATATGTAGCTTTATGTTGTGAGCTCAATCCATGTGCCTCGAATGAAGACAAATATGAAGTCGTTTCTAAGGGTTTCATCTGTTGCAGGGCTCAGTAACAGAAGACAAGGCCTCCAGCTCCCACATTGTTGTTCCCATTCCCACCAGCCTGGAGGAAGGTGAGGTTCAAAAGCTGAGTTTTAAGAGTGAATTCTGCCTCCCTGTCTCACTCTCCAATAACACCCCTTCTCTTTTTGGTCCAGAGGAGTGGGTGCGCCCTGTGATGAAGAGAGATAAGCAAGTGCTGCTTCACTGGGGGTATTTTCCTGACAGGTCGGTGCTGAGTTGGAGCACAGATACACAGCACATGAAAACATCTTTAAACTATTTTAATGTGGAAGGATAACATAGTCTGCCATTCTGTTTTTTTTTATTTATTTAAGATTAGAATCAGATTATTGTACATTAAATTTACATCTAAATCTACATTGTCTTACATATATATGTAAAGTACATATATTACATTTTATACATATAGGGCAACACACACACACACACACACACACACACACAAAACAGGAACTCCTGTATTAATGTTTTACAAGCCCAGATGTGTAATCTTTCCCCTGACTTGACCGTTGTCCTCCACCATTTAGTTATGACACCTGGATCCCAGCGAGTGAGATCGAGGCTGCCGTGGAGGATCCTCCCAGCCCAGAGAAGCCCCGGAAGGTATTTCATTTCTGTCCATGCATTGTTGGTTAAGAACTGTGTTTGCTCCTTGCCTAAAAATCCACTCAACATTTGTTTTGTTATTTTTGGCTGCCACTTATTGAGGAAAATGTGAAAAAGTGAAATCTGCAGATCTATATGCCTTGTGAAACCATCTAAATGCTCACTAGATTGTCTGCACAACATAAATCTTTCATCCTTTGCGATTCATGCAACAATGAAGTGCTCTGCAAACCGGCACTCGGAGCAACAGAGCCATAAATTCAGAGCATCACTTGCTCAGGGCGGTCAGAGCTCACTAACAAATGATCGTACAAGCAGTGAGAGATTCAGATGTTGTTCTCTCAATAAGGAGCACACGGATCTCGTCACTGTCGACTCACAGTGGAAATGTCTCTCCCTCAAACCACAACTTCAAACTGAGTTATTTAGATGTCCTTCCTGCTGTTGCTTCACCTTAGAGAGAGTATTCACATACAGTATGAGTCATAATGTGTACCGTTATATATCTGACAGTGATTTTGGGGGATTTATAAAGGATTTAGCTTTTCTGGTTTGGTTGCTTGGTTGAACTCGTTTCTGACATGTTACTCAGGTGTCTGTTTTGCTGACTGGACTACTATGTGTCTCAATATATACATTATGTGGTCTTGGTCCAAAGGTCCATGCCAAGTGGATTTTAGACTTGGACCAGTATAACGAGTGGATGAATGAGGAGGACTATGAAGTGGGAGACGGCTGCCCTAAGAGGAAGAGGATATCAGCCAAGACCCTGACGGATGAGGTGACCACACCTGACGAGCGGAGAGACAAGAAACCTGCCAGTGCGAAGAAGAGGAAGCGCTCGCCGTCGCCGTCCCCCACCCCTCCACCTCAGGAGAGCAAGAAGAAGAACACCAAAAAAGGGTCAGTGACAAGTCATGTTATGATGCATGGCAACACATGTTCAGCAGCTGTTGAAGAATGTTTGGTTCACTCCTTTGTTGCACAATATAAAACATTTTTGTCAGGGACTTAACAGAATAATAATCATGTTCTTTGTGTGTGTTTGGACAGGCCAACGACCCCGTACACCAAATCTAAACGGGGCCAGAGGGAGGAAGAACAAGAGGATCTTAGTAAGGATTTAGATGAAGCATCGCCTGTTCCAGCATCTGAAGAAGGAAATCCAGCTAAGACAAGTGAGCAGCAGAAACAAAACAACATATAAGAAAAACCCTTTGACGTACCATCTAAAACAAACAACACTGGTCATTATTTGACTCAGTATTTGTTATCGTCTGCTGCTGACTGATATTCAAATACTTACTTTTTGTAGATAACACCAAGAAGGACTCTGATTCAACCCCAGTCAAGGGAGGAACAGATATGGGTGAGTTTCTGAGAGCAGTGTAATGGTGTATGTACGAGTTATACATAAATAGAACATAGAGGAACATTTGCTTTCCATAAACCGGCCAACACGACACGTTGGCCAACAAGAGGAAAGTGCTTTAAGAAGGCGTAAAGAAACCGAAACTAGAACCAGTTTGTTTCAGACTGAGAATGAACTGAGGGTCCATTAAGGGCCAGTATACGATATATAAGGATTTTCTTCAACTGTGAATCATGAACAGCTACTTCACTGGAGTCCCAGAATACCAAAATAGACTAAGACTTTGAAAAAAAATGTAAGTTTCTAAAGTAGTTGAACAAAATCTTCTGACTTAATATTTCCTGAATGTTTGTGCTCTTGTGTCTTTCATTCATTTATCCATCTTTTGTGTTTCAAACAGATGAGCAAGAGGACGAGTCCATGGAAATAACAGGAAAGGTAAGAAAGTTTGTCAAAGTGTGAGAGAATCAAATACAGCAGTGAGGACAATGAACCTTTATATGAATGTGTGCTTGTTTTAAACAGGAGGAGGAAGAAGGCTCTCCGAGTGTGAAGGGTGAACCGGTGAAAGGCTCCGACCTTCACGAGGACAACGTGACCGAGCAAACCCACCACATTATCATACCGAGCTACGCCGCCTGGTTCGACTACAACAGGTAAAAACACTCACTTGAACTGGTTGACGGACTGCAGCCTCTCTTATGGCTCATCGCAGAAAAACAGACAGCAGTGTTTTCCATTTTTCAGGATCGGATAATTCTGTTATGAACTTACTTATGCTGACAAAAGTGTCATTTGTTTCTACACTTGATTAGTAGTGTCACACATGTGCAGTGTCGTAAATACATTGAGAAAAAAACGGAGGTGTACATCTGAATTCTGGTAAAACTTCGATACCACATATGACTCAAAGGTCAAAAGTGTGTTTCAGCTGTGAGTTCTCATCGTGTTATAATTGTTCCCCTCAGTGTTCATGCTATCGAGCGCAGAGCCCTGCCAGAGTTTTTCAATGGCAAGAACAAATCCAAAACCCCTGAGATGTAAGTATTTCATCTGTACAACACAATATCAGACATTTCAGAAGTACTAGTTTCAGAATATTTCATCGAAGTTGGTCGGAAGTGCAATCAAACACTTTATACATTAAGTCTCTGTGTTCTTTCTGTTCCCACCTTACAACAGTTACCTGGCGTACAGGAACTTTATGATTGACACTTACCGCCTGAACCCTCAGGAGTACCTGACCTCCACCGCCTGCCGCAGGAACCTGGCTGGAGATGTTTGTGCAATCATGAGGTATGTGGAGGGTTGAAGATGAGCAGCAGTTGCAACCTTCTCTATCTACATACACGAGCTGCTTGTTTTGGAAACTGTTGTCAGTGAGGATTAATCTGTTCTGCAGAGTCCACGCCTTCCTCGAGCAGTGGGGACTGATCAACTACCAGGTGGACTCCGAGAGCCGGCCCACACCTATGGGCCCCCCACCCACTTCTCACTTCCATGTTTTGGCAGACACTCCATCAAGTCTGGTTCCCCTCCAACCCAAAACTTCCCAGGTCTTCACACACCTCCACATACACGCACATGCACACACACAAACACAAACACACACAGACGCACATGCACACACACTCATTCTGCATTGTTCTATATGTGTGTACCTGTAGACACCTGCGACCCAGCAGATGATGTCCTTCCCGGAGAAGGTGAAGGATAAACCTGCAGACCTGCAGAACTTTGGACTGCGAACTGACATGTACAGCAAGAAAACTGGCTCTGCAAAGGTACAACACAGATGAGAAAATACCTCTTTTGCTGCAATTGATGATGAGTTTCCATATTGATCCCGTGTTTGTTTTTTTCAACAGAGCAAGAGTGCAGCGAGCTCCATGCGGGAGTGGACAGAACAGGAAACACTACTACTACTTGAGGTACGGACAGTCGCTGACTGCTGTGGTATTGAAACAAAATGTTTATGTTTTTGTTCATAAACCTGTTTTAGAAGGTAAAACCCAGTAATGTTCAGCTTGATGTAACCCTCACCGTCCTCAGGGTTTGGAGATGTACAAGGATGATTGGAACAAGGTTTCAGAACATGTTGGCAGCCGTACGCAGGATGAGTGCATCCTGCACTTCCTGCGGCTGCCCATCGAAGACCCCTACTTGGAGGACACCTGCTCGTCCCTGGGACCACTGGCTTACCAGCCAGTACCTTTCAGCCAAGCAGGAAACCCAGTAATGAGCACAGTGGCATTCCTCGCCTCTGTAGTCGACCCACGTGTGGCCTCTGCTGCAGCCAAATCTGCTCTGGGTGAGAAATCTCTTGTTTTGAATTTCCTCACTGTACAGACGTGTTTGTTCCTACACAGCATGAGCTAATAGCTCGTCCCTCGATTAAGATAAGGACATTTGAAAATATTACGCCAACAAGAAAAGTTCAAAATACAACCATTGTTTAGTTTTCTCATCACAGGCACAAGTTAGATGTTTGAATCATAAACACCAGTAAGTGGTTTCAGTCAGGAATTAAACAAACCGAAATGATTCTGTCAATATTCATCAATTGGCTAAAAAATGATTAACCCCAGTAGTTCCGTGCAGCTTACAGGCTTTACTAGATGATACTAACTTGCTGTTCTAACCTCTTGATAACAGACTTACTGCTCATCGTCATCACTCATTCATCATCTCTAAATCGTCTCTCTCTTCTCTTCTTAGAGGAGTTTTCTCGTATGAAGGAGGAGGTTCCTGCAGCACTTGTCGAAGCTCATGTGCGGCGCGTCGAAGAGGCAGCAAGGGTCAGCGGGCGGCAGGACCCCCTGTACGGCCTGGAGGGGAGTGGCATCGCAGGCACTGTCCTGGAGGAGGGAGACAGACCTGGTAGGATCGACACACACAATTACAGAACACCTATGCAGAAACATTAGGAATGCAACATCCCAAGAGAGATTGTAAGAATCACCTGTTTTTTTTGTCTCTGCGTCAAGACGAAGTCAGTGAGGAGAGTAAGAGTGACAACCATCCAAATGAAGAGAAGAGGGAGCCCAAGGTAGGACGGGCGTTTGCTTCAATGCACTTTCTTAAAATGATGGTTTCGCTCGTGCATTATTGAAAGTCTAACTCATCCGTCACCTCACACAGGACAGCAAAGATGGAGCAACTGAAGAAGAGGAGAAGCTGGCAGAGAATGGAAAGAAAGAAGAAGAGAGAGGAAGAGAACCTGAGAGCGAAAGGGAGGCTGACAAAACGGAGTCAGAGATAGGTACTCAAAAGACTCTGTCAGACACAGGAAGTAGAGTTAATGTCAGAGGTTACAAAATTATACTTTTGTTCCGTCAGGCGACGGGGAGAAGGAAAAGGATGGAAAAGAGGGAACAGAGGAGGGACAAAGAGAGGCGGAGATAGAGGGAGAAAGGAAGGCTAAGGTGGAGCGTGACGTGGGAGAAGGCAATCTGGCCACCGCTGCTGCATCCGCCTTAGCTGCTGCAGCTGTCAAAGCCAAGGTAAAGTTATCTGTCACTCAACCGGGCTCAGCCGGTCGTATCCTTCACCTTTTATTTCACAATGTCATGAAACTGTCCTTTGCTCTGTTCGCAGCATCTTGCTGCAGTGGAGGAGAGGAAGATCAAATCTCTGGTGGCTCTGCTGGTGGAGACCCAAATGAAGAAATTGGAGATTAAACTGCGGCACTTTGAAGAACTGGAAACCATCATGGACAGAGAAAGGGAAGCTGTGAGTGGGGGATTCTGAGAAATGTTTTTATCAACAGACAGAAGTCAACCTCTTTACAGAGCTCAGCCTTTAACTTTCTTCTGTTGTGTATAGCTGGAGTACCAGCGGCAGCAGCTGCTGGCTGACCGTCAGTCTTTCCACATGGAGCAGTTGAAATACGCTGAGATGAGGGCTCGCCAGCAACACTTCCAGCAGATTCAGCACCAGCAGCACAGCCAAGCCGGGGGCACTCATCCCAACCAGGCTGCTTCAGGCCCACCACCCCAAGGCCCGGCCGCAAGTCAGCAAGCTCCCAGCACACCAGCACCGCAGCCGGCCCCCAGCCCTGCACCTCCAGCCTCTTCTGGCCCAGCTCCTGAGTCCCAACCACCTCCAGGTGCCCACACCTCGCCCCCCTGTCCTCCAAGCCAGACCCTGTCTGCCCACTCCAGCTCAAGCACTACCCCTGTACTCCATGGTGAGTTTAAAAGCAAGAAAGTATGTATTGTGGGTGTTAATGTAATGATAAACAAAATTTACAACACATTCTAGCTGCGTTATTACAGTTGGAGTCACTGCTGGTGTAGTTGTACTGGATTATCTGGATCTGGATTGGACACTGACTGAACACTGTATTTCCTGACATAATATACCATCTCATATCACGAGATAATAGATAAAGCTATTTATACAAGCAATGCACCCATTCACTGACTCACTTCAGCAGGGCTGCAGCCTTACAAGGATGTGGGCAGTGTTGTTATCAGTGAGACAATCCGCTCTGCAGAGTATTTCCT
>CAAKHC010010723.1:0-18779 GCA_901007825.1 Macroramphosus scolopax
TGCAAGGAAAAAACGTTGCAACACAAACTGCAATGAAGCTACGGCAACAATATTAATCCCAGCGACTTGAAACTTGGCACTTCTATTACGTAGGCTACCATCAACAAACCCCCCAAGTTTCAAGTTTCTGGGATTAATTTTTTCCAAAACCCTAACCCCAGGCCTTTAACCCCAACCCTAAAAATCAAGATACTGTAAAAAAAGTTAATCCTAGCTACTTAAAACCTGCTTTCCTCTTCTAACGGGGCTACTATAAGCAATCCCACCGAGTTTCAAGTCCCTGGGATAAACGGTTTCGCTAACCCTAACCCTAACTCCAGGTCACTGAAGTATATACTAACAATTTTCACCAGCTGCACATCTTCCGAACATTCAGACATAAAAATAGCATTTTACAGACAATTTTGTTTAACCGCAAGTCATAAAACTTTTGAATTTGTTCCTGTGATGAACAAAGGGTTTTGTGCCTCCACCAAAAGGGATTGGATGGAAATGAAATGAGTCCAATTTGGACACAACTGAATAATGATAATCTGTATATATTAATGTTGGAAAGAGAACATCCACGACAGAAAAAGCGATCACAGAGGCCACATTGAATGCTTTCCAAGTGGTCTGTGGACAATGAACACCAAGGACAAAACATCCCAAATTTGGAGATTCAAGTCATTACAGCTTGTAGTGTCGGAGAGAACATTTGAAATGCCCTTTGAAGTCATTTATGTATTTTACACGCTGCATTCATTATATCTCTCACACACATTCTCAAGACACTGTGGTATTTTTCATTTCGTGTGCATCTGCACCCGAATTTTCTTTTTTGATTAGAAAACAGAACAAGGAGATCACTAGTCTGTGATCTTTTATTCATCCATTCGTCCTCTTCTCCTCACTCCTCGCCTCCGCACCAGGGAGCTCAGCATCTGACAGCCCTTACCGAAAAACCACCGGCTGGAGTGGCAACAAGAGAGGAAGGGAGGTGGTAAAAGGAAAGACGAAAGCAGGCTGTGTGCGTGCGTGCGTGTGTGCGGCGTCGTGCGTGCGTGCGTGTGCGTGCATGTGCGTGCGTGCGTGTGTGTGCAGGGGGGCAGTCCGGGGCACAATGTGCTGACAGCAGCGCAGCCCTCAGAACAGAGCAGATGGTTGGGACAGGATTGTCTGTGGCTTCCAATCCAAATCTGACCACTCAAAAGTCACAAGCACAAAACAAGTTAACTTTGTCCTATTTTATTTTGCATTTTCATTCTGCATTGCCCTTCTTGACAACACCCATCTAATTCCTGAGTCACACCCTTAAATAAGTGTTGCCTACAGTATATCCTGGCGTGATTCGCCCCCCCGGTTATGCAACTGCACGTTGCAGCAGCACAGAATAAAGGAACTGGGACGTGTGTCAATTTTCCTGATATGTATTTTCATGCTCTAATTTCCACACGTTTCCTCTAATGTCTGAGCTCCGTTCCTTGAATAAGTTCAGAGAATAGAACTGTTGGTGAACATTAATCAGCTCCAGCTCATTAAGTATCCGCTCAAATTCAGTCTCTATTGTTTGAAGAAGACAAAGAAAGTCAACAGAGTGTCACAGAAACCTCGCTGCTATCCAGCATTGAGCAGGGAGACGCAGCTGCACCAGTCGCAGCCCACTAGTGAACATGCACAGAACTGCGTAGGACACTTCTTGGGAATCACATAGAGCCAACTAGATAGCTTTAAATGAACCTTACATTTGTGAAATGAAATGTCCCCAATTTTTACATTCAGAAATATGATAAGAAATAGGAATGGACGGCAGTGTGCCCTGTTGTGGACTGAGAACACGACCCGAATGTCAATTTCACTTGATTTCCCTGTGAACTTCCTAGAAAGTTGAATCTACCTGGAAGCCACGGTCAGATGGTTCCGTTTTTTTTTTACTCTCTTCAGCCGCACACGGTGTGTCTCTCTATCTGTGTGTGTTCATTTCTTTATCTTTCTATGTGCTTCTCCTCTTCCTCTCTCTGCACCCGTCGTTCCTTCCCTCGGCGTCACAGGCAGCTTGTACCAACTCGAGCGGTGAGACGGGTCACTAGTTTCTTCAGGAACTCTGTGTCATCTAACATCCGTGTCCCTGGACTGATGAAGGCCAGGCACCTCAGATATTTCTGTCCCTTTAATGTCGCTTAAAGTACACACACACACTTTCTGCTCCAAGTTGCCATGGCAATCGGGTGATAAGGAGCTATGATTGAACGGCCGAGGTAAAACATATGCTCTGGCTGCCACAGTGTGCTGCACAGGGAGGATTTTGACTTCCACATCACAGATTTACCCCCAGTTGCTATTTAAGCCTAAATAATTGCAATCAATTAAGATTTCCAGCAACACGTAGCGCAACGGAGGTTCTTCATTTGTGCTGTTATTCCTCTCTGCAGTCGACTCGTACTAAGAAGCTCTACTGTGAAAAAGATTCACAGTGTTTATACCTAAATACTGGGACATTTCCAAAGATCAGGGCACAACATGACATATGAGTGTGATGTCACTGCAAGCACAGGTGGAAAGACTAGCTACAGGTGGTCCTGTACCAACCATTAATGATAGATTGTTTAAGAACTAAGATGCACGATTTACCTTCACTTACTAGAAACAGATTGAATGAGACGCCAAAACAAACAACTGTTTTTAACTTTCACCATTTACAATCCCATCAGCACTGAGTTTGACTCACTGCGAGGAGATATTGTGACCTCACTTGATTCAATCTTATTCTCCCAAGTGGCCTGTCTGCTCCTGAAATAGAAGCATCGCAGTGTGAGCACAGCGTGGCTTCATTAGGCTCCGGTTTAAGAATTAATGAAGTACACGTATGTACAGTGAGAACTACAGAGCGGTTCAGAGGACCGGAGACACCGACATCTTCTTAAACTTCTGTTTCTTTGGGTATTTATCATAAAATATGAACACAAGCAGCAAGCAGATGTGAAACAGTAGACGGTTACAGATGCACATACTTCAGTGCAGCAGTGGGAAAGACAATGGCTCCTATTACATATACTGATACAGGAGTGCCGAGACAGAGACTGAATGCCCCGGAGGTGCTGAAATATTCATTTACATGTAAGAAGACAGCCACTGATTTAATTAGCTGGTGCCTAGACATCTAGCCCAAAGTCATCGCTAATATTACCCGCTGTTGACTAAATGTTACGATGCTGTGAGTTGTACACACAGGGGTGAAGGATTTAAGTTATGCTTTGCCTGAGGTGAAAGGAATGAAAAAAAAACAAAGCAAAGGTTTAAATTTACATCCCTACAGAAATACACAAGGAAAGGCTAACTTCCTTAGCATTAGCCGGAGGAAGTTAATTTATCAATTGATTCAAATTCCAAACCTCGTACTCACCACAACCTCTGGTAGTTTCCTCTGTACGTGGCTGATCTGGGCCGCCGCTCCCGGGTGCTGCTACATGATGAAATGTAACAGATGTCAAAAATATTCCATTTTTGCCATTACTGGAGGGTGAAGAGCTCCAGAGAGAGAGATAAACAAAACCTCTGACACGGCAGCTCCCTCGTGGTACTTTGACTCGCTGGCGGCCTCTAAAGGTAAGAAGTGGTATAAGAAGACATGACGTGCAGAGCTAGCTAACAGCTACTTCCCTAGCTTCCGAAGAAATTATCCCATTACAATATCACTTCAACATTACGAGTTATTCTGTTTTACGTGTTCATTGCTAGTGTCTACATGTACAAGTGTGTATCTTTCTTGCTTTGTGAGCCTGAAGAAGGTTTATGTGCAGGAGGCACGTTAGCTCATTGGATGCTAATTAGCTGTTTTTGCTACTATTTTTACACAGTAATGATTCTGCCATTGTAAGTCGATGCAGGATCGGCACGGACAGTTTTTGGAATCAAGACTCAGTAATTTACGTGTGAATTTATTTCTCAAAAACATTGTTTTTATAATAAGAAGAGAACGTCTGTTGACCTGAAGATGACCTGGTGCTGTTTCTTCTATTGACTTTATTTTCAGGGACAACAAAAGGGGGGGACCGTCTTTGTTTTTGTTGGGACTTCTGGAACAACAGCCGATCCATCAATACAGATTAAGACCACAACATGTGGAGCAGGCTATAATACGTTCAGTTAGAGGGTGTGTTTGTTTGCTTGGAGGAAAAACTGACTTACAAACGCAACTACATGTAAACAAAGGACTGTGATTTCCTCGCATCATTTGTGACTGGATTTTTTTTTAAACCTCTAAAGACCTTCACTTTCAAGACACTGTTAGTTAGTAGCTAAAAATAATGCTAACTCACACCACATGCCAGAAGGTTTGCTCCAAAAATAACACACATATTATTGATTTCCTTACACAGCTCTCTGCTGTCGAGCGCAACACTGGACATTCTTCATACTTAATTATATGTAAAAGCTCCAACCCCCTTTGATTGATTTGCTCGTTCTGTGCTCTGTCTCCACTCACAAGACTCAGTGCCCATCGCGGGCTGCCAACATTTCATGCTTACTTGCACCGCTAAGCTTTAGAGTTGCACGACATGTCTTTTCTTGAGCAGTCCAAATGAAACATCTGTGTGTTCGTGTGTGTGTGTGTGTGTGTGTGTGTCAGGAGATACTTTTACATTGTGGGGAGAAAAAAAAAATCTCGGCACGCTTAATGGTCCTTTAACACGCAGGCTAATATCAATTGTGCAGACATAAACCACAATGAGAAATTATTACTTTTTTGTCGGTGTTTAGACGTCTGTACGGCACGCGGAAAAGATTATCTGTATCAGATTAACTGGAAAAGGTTTTGATGCGTGTGTGTGTGTGTGTTTATATGTAACCTTGCCAAACTTGTGCGAGCATGAAAGCATGGCTTTATACTCGATGGTGTGTGTTTCACCGACAAAGGAGGAACGTTTTAGGTTTACAGACACAAACTCGCATGTGACTGTCAGTCCGAGTGTAAAAATAAACAAAAAATTATTTTAACAAACGTTCCTGTTTTCAACCTCTTCCTCTTTTCTATGCCGGTGTTGATCTAAGAGCTCTAATAATTAGAGCTCTACCCCCCTGAGGCAGTTCATACTTAATGGATTTTATTTTCCCTCTGTGACTGAAAGCTGCTGCATTAATGCGCCTCTGTGTTCGAGCACCAGTCACCTCGCTCTCATCAGATCTCAAGTGATTTTGAAGCCGGGGATGTTGTAACACTCCAAGTAAATCCAGCACATAATGTCTGCTCCTCCCGCGCCGCCGGCTTCCTATGCAATTAACATTCAACACACTTAGCATTTATCACGAGATTAAGCAATAGTTTGATTAAAGCGAGAAAAAAAAATTGTTAAAGTTAATGATTGGATGAAGGTGTTCACGTGGTTCAAAGGAACCTGCTTTCATTAAATACCCGCGTTCACTAAATGTCCAGGAAACAACAACAAAACACGTTATTTGTGACACAAAATAAGACGAATACAGCAAGTTAAAAAGGGATTTTGTCCTTTTTTTAGTTCATTTCACTCTGCTATAACACAGTAATCAAGATTATACAAAGTGATTTTTAATCTGAGCAATTCAAATGGCATCATGCTCACTCTGATCCCAGTTATATATTCCAGTTAGTGTCATTGCACAGTGGTTGCAAATACTTGCTTTAATGTGTTTTCCAATCACAAGCGTGCATGTAAACAAACCGCTTCAACAGGGTTCAATTAATTAAAGGGACAGTCCGCTGATCAGTTTACTCGTCATGAGGACGAACACACATCCTGTGAAGCAGCTGCGTGAGGTTCGGTGTCGTTCTGGGGGGAACTTGAAAAATAAAGTTCAAACTAAAGTCTTTGTCACAAACTGATGAAAGATCTTTCTGCCACCAGAGTGCTGGTGTCAAGTGATACAGATAACACTGTTCGACCCGAGAGGATGAGGGACACTGATTGTCAAGTCCTCTCAGGTTGGGATTGAAACCTTCTGCCCTGAGAAAAATTTAAAATAAAGTAACATGATAGCAGTCCCAGGAGGACACTTGGCTACCCCGAGTCGTAGAGCAGAAACAGTGAACATCATTTGAACCGTACTTGCCTAAATTTGGACTTTGAATTGCGTGACTCAGGAGATAGACCGGCTGTCTAGTACTCAGAAGGTTACCGGTTTGATCCCTCCAGAGACCGTGTCGAAGTGTCCCTGAGGAAGACAAGGAACCCTTAATTGCTCCTGAAGAGCCGGTCGGCACCTTGCATGGCAGCCTCAGACGTCAGCGTGTGAACGTGTGTGTGAGTGAGGGCGACGTCGTTAAGCGAATAAAGTTATTTCTTCACCACAGCCTGGGAGGTTCATCTCATCTGACCCGGATCTCCTCATGTGGTTTCTGGCCGTGTTTTCTCACCAACCACATATTGAATTGTTTTTCAGTACACACACGAGTAGTCTCTCATAACTATCATCCATCTCTCACGGGGCCACTTCCTCTTCATTGTGAGACTGACTCCAACCTCCTCTTGACCAGCAGACTGTTTACCGTCTGACAACCAAAGCAAGAGAGATTTATGGTCGGTAATTGAAGTGCACAGTATTTATGTGCACATGGTCTCCTTCCTCGCCGTATCAAAGGAACTGACATTGTTTCAGTTTCAGTTCTTGTTGATCAATGAAAATCACGTCTTCTGAATGCGTCCAAGTACATTTTTTCCAGCTCTAAAAATGAAGACTGACGTAACGCCGCCGCACATCACCAACAATTACTGGACTGTATAAGTAAAACACATCAGACTCTTTTGGTCTCCATGACAACTGGGACACATTGTTCCAGTTGGGTTCTTTTGTAAATCTGCGGGGGCCAAATGCACCGAATGTGACCGACAGCGTGTGTGTGCCGTTTTTAAAACTGCATAATGAATACGTTTCTCAATGTTGCTTCCGTTCGTGATTTCATGATGAAAACATCAAGACGTCGGCACACAGGCATCATGGATGCAGCACGGACATTATAGCCTATATTTAAAGCGTACTGTGAATATTGCTTCTTCTCACAAATGCATTCCGCAGCAGGTTCCCACTGAGTGACAGATTTAGGTTGATAGCGTAGCTTCTTAATGCATTGAAACAATTTGATACGGTCATAACAGCTTTTTTTTCCCATTTGGTGCCATTGTATCATCTCTGCAGAAAACACACTAAACACAAGTCCTGCAGTGGCACATGTTAGTGTGCATGTTGGCTGGATGGAGGTGGATCTTTCTCGAAGGGACCAGCAGTGTATTA
Source organism: Macroramphosus scolopax (assembly GCA_901007825.1). Classification (NCBI taxonomy): domain Eukaryota; kingdom Metazoa; phylum Chordata; class Actinopteri; order Syngnathiformes; family Centriscidae; genus Macroramphosus; species Macroramphosus scolopax. The sequence goes on from CAAKHC010010723.1 coordinate 7,246, forward strand.
CGATACATAAAGCAGTCAAACAGACTTCCTACTTGCCTCCACCAGCATGATTACGGACAAAGAAAACTTGGTCAGGAGCAGCTGATTGTTGCTTGTTCACCCTGTATAATGAACAGACAGGCGAAGCTGAAATTTGGGCTCACAAATCTGGTCAGGAACAGGCTCAAATCTTACGGTGTATTTAACATATTAAAATCATTCAATGATGCTTAGACTCCCAGCATGCACATGTCTCTAGAGCCTGTCTTAACCCCGTCTCATCCAGCGATATGCTTGCCATGATCTACCCGAAAAACCTGCCAATTGTGTTTGTTTTCTATCCCCAGTTGGGGGAATTGACTGATCTAACATGTTCAACTGCTTTCTGAACCTCTATCAGAAGGATTTCAAGGATGCCGGGGATGTCTGACTCATCCCCTCCATTAGCATTCAGCTTATTAGGATTTCTGTTTTCACAGAGGGAGCCCAATTTGTTTTACCTGAAAGGTTATTTAGACGAGATTTTCACAACCTGAATTCAAATTTTCAAAAATGGACTTTCAGAGGATTTGACATTTCCTTGCATTAGCTGCACAGTAGATGTGCAGATTTTGGAGAAGGCTTGAACAAATTGTACTTCTCAGATCCGAGGACAACAAGTGTTGTCGTCAGAAACAAACGAATCCCCGCGGTGCGATTTCCTTCCGTCCTCCGAATCAACGGCAAAGATGAGCCAATCTGTGGAGACCTTCTGATTAAGCGCACGATGATAAGATACTCAATAAAACACACAAGTGGGAGGACGATAAAATCAACAGACGGAATTATCTAAATCACAAAGGACACGCACAAGGCCAAGTATAACAAGAGACAAACGCTCAGAGAGTGAATTAATGGGAAGTAATTAGGATGTCTGATGTTAGAGTTTAAAAGGGAAGTGATGACATCATTTGAAACCATGAAGTAAACTCATTAGTGCTTAAGTCTACTATAGTTAGAATCTGGCTTGTATTTTGTATTATTAAAGTATTGGGCTGATTGTAACTGATTGGAAAGAGACAACCACCATGTTACCCGCTGACCAGCACATCGCTGGCAATGCTACGAATGTGTGAAGATGAAGCCTGAGCAGGAGGTTCATCAAGAGGGACGCAACAAATATGGCAACCGTTGCCCAGGCGAGTCATCCGAAGGCTGCGCAACCATCAGTCCTGTCAACGCAAAACACCTCATGAGGATCACTGTTATTCCTATTTGGTGAAAACCAACAAGTAGCATTCAGTTATAACTCTGTAATCCAGCAGGGGAGTCATGAGATCCGGCCAAGTGGCCGCTGTAACGCATTGAAAGCTCCAGCTGCTCGCAGCCCGGAGGTCGTGCAGCTGGCTCACACGCGCCCTCATAATTAGTTGTCTGACGCAGAAGTACAGTGATTACTGTGTTGCACATGGCAACCGTTAATCAACTGCATAGTGATCAATGTGGCAGCTCATGGATAGACCTGTTTGACCAAGCTGTGGGGGGATGTGTTCAAAACCACAAGATAAAATGGGAATAAGACACTTTAGGTGCTGTCCAGACCAGCAACCACAGGAACCGCTATGGGGAGAGATATGTGTCGTGAGGAGGGGCGATGCTGGTCCTTCTCTCTGCTACGTGTCACCACATGATCACATATAAGTCCCCCTATGCATCCGTGTCTGATCCATAAGCACAGTGAAGTGGTTAATCCCAGGTTACTGAGATAGTGAACCGGGTTTAAGGGGATCATAGCGAAGAAAGTGGAGCTAGTTTTTGTTTATATGCTCCTGGTGGGTCAGGACTGTATGAAGTGCGGTGCAGACGGCATCCTCCACAGATCTGTGTCCTCGATAAGCAAACTGATGGAAGTCCAGATCAATGAGGGTGATGGAAAACCTCTCGAAATTCCTTATACCATAACTGTAGGTAACGTCCTCCATCTATTTGTAGTGAAAGTTTGAAAATGCTAGTTGGTCGGTCCTGTCTTATCCTGCTGGTTTGATGGTGTCTTATCAGAGTGGATTTGACCTGCTGGTGCTGCAGGACGAAGACATTCTTGGGCAAGCAGACAAAACAAACACCACACATCAATAATCGTCAAAAAAAAACACCGTGAACTGTCGTCAGCGGGGAGGAACGGCTCTCTGTTTCCGCTCTGTGTCACGACGCAGGTGCGTGATCGTTCGCTAACTCGGGCCAGATATCATCCGTGATAGACTGTCTCTGAACTTTGAAGTGTGCAGGAGATACATAAAGGTTCCAAACAAACCATCACATCCAGGCACGACCGGCGTTTGGAACAGTTTGTGACGCTGCCGCCTGCAATCATTTTCGCAAGGCGATGACTAATAAACAAAGTCATAGAGATAAACTGACGTACGGAATATCAAAGTAGATCTATTTGAAAAGATCCTCAGCGTTAGAAACATTTCCATACCAACACCCAGGTAATTCTCCTTCTTGTTTGCTGTTGTTAGTGCTTGTTCATGCAACTACCAGACGATACATCAACTACAGCAGAGACGAGGCCTGTCTGTGTGACACGTGCTGAGAAATACCAGCGACCCAATCAACCGAAACCCCCACGGCTCCCTCTTTGATGGTCCACATAATGTTTACACTGACAACAGTGTGTAGAAGCACGACCTTATTAATTAGCCCTTCAGGTTCTGGTTGGTGTGTTTTGGCTCGTAAAAAAGCTTCGGACCCATATTTTACTGCACTTGAGAAAACAAAGACACACGCATGTGATGGATGTGAAACCACCGAAACTATCGGAATAAAGAAGCAGCTAATTTGAAACAGAGATATTTTTCCAAGTGGAAGTTACAGAAGCCTATAAAGGCTCTTACAGCCTTAACAGCCCAGATGGGCGAACCGAGCCCCCACAAGAGTTAAATCAGAGGGTTTGTGAGGTGTTAGATAACAGGATAGTAGAAGCATCACACAGCTATGTTCCTTTTTAAATAAGTTTCATGCAATCGTTAGTGGACGTTCGTCTCATTTGACATTAAAGGTGCAGTTCGTAAGGATGCTGACCCTCCAGACAGTCATGTCCCAGCATACCACTGTGTACCTGGAGAGGTGACAGCGAGTCACTGCGGTGTCTGCCTATACTCATGGTGTTAACTGACTTCCTCTCTGCAGAACTCTCAGTGGCGACAGGTGAAATAAAATCTTTTCTTATTGAAGCCTCATGAGGAAGCTGCAGCTCAGACCAGCCACTCAATGAGAAAACTCACTTCACTACATTCTTTCTGTTGCTATCCAAAGCTTGTGACCACGGGTGAGTGTTTGAACGTATGTAAATTGCGAGTTTTGGTGTGAAATATGAAGCAGATCAGCGACATTATTAACCTGCATAACTAATAAGAATCGTCTTTGCATCCAGTGTTGCATTGATATGATAACCTCTCCTACATACGTCATTTTCACCGTCATGTCTCCCGAAACGCGTGAAAATGGTAACAAACAATAATTACAGTAGAGACTCTCTCTGCTCTCCAACGTACTGAAATCTCCCCATTGAGATTTGCATGATTTGTCATCCTCCTCTGCCACACGAGCAGAGCGACCTCCTGACGTCATGTGCCAGTCATTACAGAACATTTGTCGAGCTGCTTTTCTCTTTCTCTGACAACCAGTAATCATGCCGGCATGCTCTGAGAAGTCAGTCAGCACTGCCAGCCTCATTAAAGGCAATCAAATAGACTTGTCAGGAGCAGAAAGGAGGTCCAGGCCCTCTGCAGTCTGACACTGACGACATAGGAGAGTTTCTAAACCTTCTCTATGTTCATATGCATTCAATATTTACCTCACATTATAATCTCAATTACTACTAAGGATTCCATGTTTCCGTCCATGACCACGTGTTTCATTCAAACCTCTGAACATGGATTTGTTGTTAGAAGCGAGAAAGTGTGCAAACTCATAACTGAGAACTGTGAATTTTTCCATCAGCCTTTTCTCGTCCAACCATCTGCCAGTGTGAGAAAACATTAGTGCGTTCTGTGTTGCAGGAACAGCAGCCGTCCTCCTCGTTCTTCGTGCCATAAAGCGATCCAGCAGACATCCTACCTTCTTACACGAGTGCAGCCAGGAGGCGTTAAGAGGCTGCGATCGTCTTGCCGGGGGGTCTCCTGTCGTAAGGGGATAATCTATCAAACGTAATGGTATTAATGATTTGGTAGCGCCGTCACCCTGCGAGCAAGAATGTTTTGTGTTTGAAGTTTGGGGGGGGGGTACCTTCTCAGAGATCATGCACTGTAGGTTTAAATCATGAGGATACATCCTCTCTTTAAGGGATAAAAAAGGTCTGATTGAGGTGTTTCAACCAGCATGCAAAGGTTTGGAAGTCTGCTGTTTTCGCCTTTTGTTACTCTCTAGTTTATGAAAAGAAACTGAAATGCAGCAGTCATAGCAACAACTTTCCTCTTTCATTCGTCGGCCTCAGAAGAAGATTGTCTACTTCCAGTTGACCAATGTTGTTGTGGTGGATACTCTCCTTTCTACCCTCTCCCCCCTCTTTCAAGTGCACAGTTGATTGATTAATCCTCCACAATTGAGACACTCAGTGGGAAACAGATATGTGGGAAGAGACTGAAGAGGGAGCGGGGGTGAGGAAGAGGTCTTCCCTGGTTCCCCACAGCGTCCTCTTTGAGGTGAGGCGGGTAGGTGGGCTCCGCACTCAACCACTTGACGGCTACCCACCCACATTCTGTCGAAGAAGAGTCGCCATGGCAATCTTCTGGTCTGATTGGCACGTGATGGCGGAGGAGAGGAAGAGGACAGAGGGAGCGGCGTCCTGTGGAGAGCCTCATTGAGCGGCGGTGCAGTCGAGCGTTCGCTCCTTCAAGACTTTGTGTTACATCAATAAAGCAACGGAAGAAACAAACCCACTGTTCTCAAGTCTGTGTGGGCACGAACTCAAATCTGTTACAGCACAGAGATTAAAACAAAATAACATGTGGAAAAACATAACATGTCCTGGAAGAACCTCTATGACTATTTGATGTCATCCAAATGTTCTAGAAGTCAGTAAAGGTCCCCTGCAGGTGGGAAGTTGTGGCGAGCAGAATAACGTTTGATTGATTGGTGAGAAAACGGAACTCGTTTTGGGGAAAAGGTGAAGTGGTTTGTGCAGCAGGAAACATTTGATCCATTAAATGTGTCCAAATGTCCTGACGACATTTTCTCAATCAGCTTCTGTCTCTACATACATGAATGAAAGGATGAATGGACGGACAACCTTTCCCCCACCTGTTCCTTGTTTCCCTGGACCGCATGCAGGAATTCAAGATGCTGAGCTTCTCACTGAAGGGTGAGTCACACGTCGTCGGCTGACTCACAGCCTCACAAATTGCTCCCAGCGGGGAACCGGACCTGCGCGTCTCTGTGAAATTCAGGCGTAATCGTCAGCGTTTCAGAGTTTTCCGGATAGTTTCGCTCCTTAAGTCTGAAAATCAAAGAGATTTCGGAGGACTTGTACGAGCATCCAACGAAGACGGTCATTTTATATCAGACACCTTGTATGTAAACTGTAATCTACATGTGTAGATGAGGCCAAGCAGACGGGATTGTCAGTCAGACGTTTCATTCTGAGCTGACGTTCCGTCCTCCGGGAAGTGTCCTACTAACGAACAGACAAACAAACCAATGCCGGGAAAAACAATACAACCTCCTTGGTGGAGGCAATTAAAGGTGCTTCAGATGTGTGAAACCACCTTAGCATGAGGTTGATATCAGAGCTGCACACACAGATGATGTTCTGGTGCTGTGTGTGTGTGTGTGGCGGGGGTGTTTAATAGCCAGAAGGGTGCTGGTTTGACCTTTGACACTGGCAGATATTGCAATTATGCCCCCCCCCCCTTCCCCCTTAGTGTCACCATGTCCTTCAGCAAATCCCTGCAACCTGGAATCAATTATTATATTCTCTCCCTCCACACCGACCCACGTCTGCGTGAGGTATTTCTAGAAATGAAATCAACAGCAGCTTCACGTGTTGTCTTCCTCTCTCTCTCTCCCTCACACTGTTCTATTCACATCCCGCCGCAATGATCTCAGCGGTAGAATACAGCTTTTTATCGCCCCGGTTGCTCGGCCCTGAAGTTTCACGGGGAGCTGATAAGCCAGACACTGGAAGATGCAGCGGCTGATATAAAAGAGGCAAAAATAACCCTAAAGAGTGCTGACTGTGTGCAGTGACAGGAAATCTGAATTTCCATCAACGACAGCTTTTTATGGACGTCCTTGAGGCAAGTCCAGTAACTGTTAAAATGTTCCAGGAATGATGGAACACATGCGTCACGAGCCTTCGTCCAATCAGACCTTTACATGGATTCAGCTTTTTTTTTTTACATTTGAATACATCTTGATAGTGTCTTAAAAGGAAAACCTATTTCCTGTTTTTTGTTCTGCCAGAATATCAACGTCACGGCAGGGTTTAATACTTTTTATGCCCCATTGATTTACGGCCAACCCATCAGAAGGCCCCAGCTGGGTGATCAATCACGTCCGTGTTGGGCGGCGCTGGAAACACACGCCTGCATGTAGCCGCCGCTGGGATCTGTACCGCCTGGATCACAATCAGTCCGATTTAGTCAAAGCACTGCTTTGTATTCAGATTTATTGGGGATCAAATGTGGTGATTGAGCTTGTTTTTCTGTTTCAGCCATCAGATGCCTTCAGGCGATTGTTCAGTCGCTCTCCGTGGTGCTGAATGCAAACGGCTGCAATCATCCATTGGACACTTTTTCGGACTCAAGCTCGACACCGACACAACGTCTGATCTACTTTTCTTTAGTTTCTGCAGAACTCATGTGACGATTCAGTTGTTAAAGCTTTCAGACTAATAGTGAATCACACATCATCAGCTGACTCAGGGCTTCACAAATTGTACCCAGGAGGGAACCAGACCTTGTGCCTTCTGGAGCATTCGAGACGTGCAGACATCAGCAGTCGAGAGACTTCTATCAATAGTTCCTCTGGTACAGTAAGATACACAGACTTGTGTATCAAGGAACGAGTCTGGAACGAATCAGGGCTGAACTGATAGTTGATGAGACGTTATTAAGTGCTTCCTTAAAACCCCTTAACCTCATATATAATGAATCATTAAGTAATGATTAGTTAATAATCTGGCAATCAATCATACTGTGAACAACTAAACAGTAAGTACTTGGTCGTTCATGAGTCAATAAATGTTAATCTTTTTTTTATAGCCCAGAGCAAAGTGATACATTATACTGAGTGGTACATTAGTAGTTACTCATTATTTCATGATTAGTTCAACATTATACCCCTTTTGTGTTTTTCTACTTTAATTGTGAATATCACAAAATAAGTAATAACTTACAGACTATTCATTAAAATGTGCTCTTTACTTTTGGGTACACAAATAGGGGAAGACATGGTGAAGTAAGCATTAAGTAATGAGTAACTACTTAGTAACTACTCAGTATAGTGTATCATTGTACTTGGAGGTACACACAAGGAATATATAATGTTTATTTAATCATGAATGAAACTGCTTATGTATAGGACCCAGGATTTGGAGCTGCTCATTAACTATCAGCTCCTTCATCACTTATTCATGAGGCACATTTTTCATTCACTTTGTTGTAAAGTTGTTTTATTCTCGGTTGTTCCTTCCTCCAGCTGCAGCTGCTTTTTCTGGACTAAACTGTTGTCTGACTTTATTTCCCTCTCTGTCTGACGAGGTGCGAATCCCGGGGGAGCTGGCTCCCTCCCCCTCCTCCTCCTCCTCCTCCTCCTCCGCCTCCTCTTCCTCCTCCACCTCGTCGTGGTGTCGCCGCAGCAGCAGCAGCAGCCAGCGCGGCGAGTGCGTCCTGCAGCAGCAGCAGCAGCAAGAAGCAGCAGCAGCACCTGACGTTAACCAGGACGATAACCGCGCACGTTTCTGGGAGGAAGTCAATGCACGAACCGACACAATCCGCAGCCGAACTCCGCGGGGATCCGTGATTAGCGATGGCTTCGTGTGTAGATATTTGCGCCCCTGAAAATTACGCATCGGTAAGTTCCATTCCACTTGTTTTCCTGCGCGCTTTTACTCACATCTCCATCCGCCGCTGCGTTGCGGTGGATCGATGCAAACGGCTTTCACTGAACCTCATAACATTTAGAAACAAGGAATTCTTCCCAGGCAAGCTGGGGATGAATTTGGAGAGGGTGCACGGTGGATCAGGGAGGTTTTCCCTGCTGATGTGCAAAGCGAAGGTCACCCACATGCGAGGAGGAATTAAACGTTTGCGAATGCGGAAAAAATAGAGAATAAGGCTGGGCTGATTCAGACTATTGATTCGGCATCGCCAAGGAGACAACCATCTGTGGATGACTGATGGTCATCAAGGCTGTTTGTCCCATTTTGTAAACTGTAATCTTACAGCCACAACAAGCTCTCCATGGCCTTGTTTGATCATCACACTAACAGAAGATATTAACAGAAGCTCGCCAGGAGCTAATGAATGTGAACGGCTGCATTACCACACACTGACAGGCATGCAGCCCACGTTTAAAGCAGACTTTGGTTCATTTGCACGGTTCCCCCCCTGTTCTACTAGGATCAGTTCAAACCGAACATGAATAATGAAAGCATCAGGATGTTCAGAGGGATTTCAACCCGCATGAGGAGGATGTTTGAAATCCCCTTTACAATGGGGGATGCATTATTCAGGCTGTTGTCTCGGTCTATATGTAGGCACACGGCGAACGTCACATCGTTCTGTGTTTGTGCCAAAACAAAGGAGAGTTGGGGATGTGGAAGCTCATCGACCGAACGCAGCTTGTTGGTACAACGAGTGCCTCCACACATGTAGAGCTTCGCCTCCTCTGTTGTGAACAGATTCTGGATTGGTTCCCCCCAGTTCCCATAAAGCTTCACAGATTTCCAAGTGACTCACACGTACTGAGCAAAGTAAAGACTCTCTCGCTTTTCTTGCCCTCCGGATAGTTTGCTGTTTAGCCCTCTGTTGCTTCCTGCACCAGTGATTCTTAATACCAAAGCCAGATGGATTCGCTCCATAAATCAGGTTCCTTTTAATGCCTCTAGAAAACATGGCTGTTGTGGCAATCTGAGGGGAAGACGAGCAGACCTGATCTCGGCTCTATCTGTCGATCTTCTTCTGTTCGTGTCTCTGGATTTTGTGTCTTTCTTTTCTTTGTGACTTTGCATCTCGGCGGTTTTGCTCTTCCAGATCGACGTGTTCTTCCTCTGAGCGAGGGGCTGAGCTTTACTTGATGGAGCTTCAGAGAGATGCTTCAGAGGTAATTGGATTCAGTACTGGAGGGAAGGGACGTAGGGAGGAATTTGTCTGCGTGTGTGTGTGTGTGTGCATGAATTAGCTTGGAGAGAAGTGTGTGTGTGTGTGTTGCTGGTGCTGGCCAGTGTGTTTGCAGTGAATCATTGTGGTTTGAGCAGGCTGGCTGGATGAGTAAGACATGAACGGGAGATTGTTGGAGGGTTATTTTAAAGTCTGACCAGAGGCACACACATTATAATTTATATAATCCCCCCTCTAAAATTTCTTACACTTACATTCATCACCGCTTTTCTTTTTAAAGTTCCAGTTTTATTTCAGGACTTTTGGTGATGCCCTCTTTTGCGATCACTAAAGAGAGGGAGGTTATTTTCTAGCCGGTATTGGTTTGTTTGTGTGTCTCAACGTGTGTTTATTATGATTATACAGAAACAATCTGGACGATTTCGCTGAGCTTTTTGAAGCAGTGAATCACAGACTGAGGAATAACTCTTGTTTCGGGAAGGAAAACATTCAATGTAGTGAAACACAGCTTTTATGACGTCATATTTGGTGGAGATTTGTCTTCTCTGACAGGCTGCTTACTGTATATTAGTGACTGCATTACTACTGTCATTCTAATAAACTGACATGTTTTTGTACTGATGCATCTCATTTATTGATTTTGCACATGACAGCTTCCAAGATGATGTCATCAAATAAATAAAAAAAAAATCCAAAAATTATTTAAATAACTCTACAATTATCAAAAGTGCTTTTCTGTTGATCAATAATTTGTTAGAAATTGAAACTTGAAGAAATCAATTCACGGTGAACCATAATCATCAAAGAGGAGTAAAATCAACCCGGGAGACAAACTACATTTATGTTTATCACTATCATGATCAAAGATGTACGACAAGCACAAGATGTTTCACCCTGTGGCAGCAGCTCATGTGAAAGATGTCACGCATCCATGTGAACATGTTCACCCATTTAAAAAGCTGAGCGAGGCTCCTTAAGATAATAAACCCTGTTTCTGTAAATGCTCAGTACCGTCTTACATTTGAGCTTCTGAATAACAAAAATAACATGACAGAATATTTATTGTCTGATTTCATTCTGTTGACAGACGGATGACAACAATGTCTCATGTTATCTTTTCCTCTGTGTTGTGTTTCAGAGCCCTTGATGCTAAAGTGCGGTGACGCTGACGGGAGCAATTTCAGTGCGTCCTCGTGAACACGCACGCACACACACACACACACACACTGTGCAGCGTTTTGCATTGAAACGCTCCTCGGGAGACAATGAGAGGCCTCCTGCTGTCTGCCGTCCTCCTGCTGCCCTTGGTGAGTACTCCGGATCTCCCGCACGTGCTCTCGTGTGTGTCTGGAGGTGTTCAAGTGGATACGTGGGAATGCGTAACCGCACGTCGGCGTGTAATCGCGTGTGACCGTCGCCGTTCAACTGCTCCACTGGTTAAACAAAACGTTTCTTTGACAAGCACTGGAGGGACCGAAATCACCGTGCGATGCACAGGCGGGCATACGTTACAGGTCCTGGATCAGCTCTGTTTTAAGGCAACAGGCTGCCTGTTAGAACAATAACAGATGGCCCGGCTGACCGGAGAGCTGCCTATCCATCTGCTCTGACTCACTTTTGTTAACGGCCTGATTGAAATGTAAAGCGAAATGGAGAACTTGTGCAGTTTGTGTGGGAGGCAGCCGTCCCCTAACGATTTTAGATGACGACATCCTTCCTCGTATAAAAACGGTGGTCGGTTCCTCCAGCTGAAGTCTCCGTATGTCCTGTGCAATGCAGTCTCGCGCTGACCTTTAGCAGCTGATGTGGCAGATGCGTCTGTTGTGATACACTTACTGTGTGTCAAATGGGTCTGCGCGACGGGCCGGTGGCCTGCGACGTCAAATGGGAGTTTTATTATCTGTGCTGCACGGGGCTGCGGGAAGCACTGCATTAACTGGCCATCTGAAATGGCCTTGGGGAGGGAAACAGGCTTCTGTGGCTTCAAAACGGATGGTTTATCTGGACAGACATCTGTTTTGGGAAGAGAGGGGAGAGATTTAAAAGCTACTGAAGGCGAGTGATTGGGAGCAGAAGACATGAAGAACACAAGAAATAAAATATCCTCATCTGTCCTCTGGCCTGTGCGATGTGTTCTTGTCTCTGGCGGCTGGAGTTTGTTTTTTAAAACCCTCAGCAGTCCGGAGTGTCTTTGTAAATCCGTTTCTGTGACGGGGAAATTTGTGACCCACTTTT
>CAAKHC010010727.1:9692-20693 GCA_901007825.1 Macroramphosus scolopax
CCAGAGCCCCCCCCCCCCCTTCACACCAACACATGCACCGACACACCATCTTTAAAAAACGTTTAATTCACCATAATTAACAATAAGAATCCTACGTTTTTTTTTTTTTTTTTTAAGCCAACTACAAACTCTTTTTCCCGTCGAGGAGTTCTCAAGAATCTCCTGATTGTCTGATATAAAAAAAAAACTGCGACGGAAATGAGAAAGTATCCCGGAAAAATCAGAGCGTCGATGGAGCAGATAGAAGCGAGGCAGAGACGGATGTGCGGAGGAATCCCAGGGAGTGACAGAGTCGCAGCACAGGCTCTATAGTCGCCTCTGCGAGGGTGCTGATGTGTTTCAGAATGCTCATTATAACGCATGGCCCATACATTACCCTGACAGTACCCATTATTTATTAACTTACAGGCTGGGACACTTTTCATAACCGCAATCCTTTGGTTGCAGCTCTGACAGGCTGCGCACACAGTACGAACACACACCAGTGTCCTCTCTCGTGACAGACGCATGCACGTGAGCTCACCAACGCAGCTGACGATGCTTTAACTCCCTGTAATTACGTATAAAAAAAGTAATCCCGCACATGCTTTTCACGTAGCGTCGTCAATAACTCATGTCGGCTAACACGCATTGACGACATTTTGTTGTTGTTGCGAGGCTGAGAAATCTAGCAGGAAAAAGGAAAAAGCGGAAGGGAAAGAGAATTTTTTATCACAGGCGAGGAAGGAGGCTGACAAACATTCAGGGCCGATCTCCAGGTCTGCCAGGGAGAGGGGAAAAAGTTTCAGCAGTCCAGTCAGCCTTAACTGATGTGTTATATATTGCCTGTCACTTTATTCCGCCAGAATATTGGGGCGTTGCCAAGCTCAAACCTAGAAGGTAGAGCAATCCATCACCTGGGGCGCCGATGGTGGGTGGGGGTTGGAATCTCATCTCGAAGCTTGTAGCCAATATTCCAGCCACCCAATGCCGTTTATAAAAGGGAGCTCTCCAAGGCCGCTATCACGGACAGGCTGCTCATCTAGCCAGCCACACGCCAGTGACCCCAGTCCTGCATCACAACACCGTAACACAAACAGACTGGGATTGAACCTTGGGTATCACCTGCATGTATAAACGATTTGCTGTGATAATGCTAACAATGGTATTACGGGTACATTTACACTTACTGTTCATCCAGTTAGCTGATGAGCTAACCTAAATTTACATTGATGTTGTTAACGTGAGTATTGATTAATTAATAAGCATTCTCCTTTATAAACAAAAAGAAAACCTGATACTGCATTAAAAATGTACAATTCTAAAAAAAATCTGATTTAAATCCGCAAATCCGCTGATGTAAATGTGCTGCGTACAACGAACACAAGCGCACCAGTGTTACGGTGGCTACAACCCTTTAATACAGGCCTCCATTCAAGCAAATCAAGCCGAGTGTGTTGCAGATGTTTATGAGTAATGAGTAATTTGGGAGGTTTTTTTTTGCTGACGAGGCATGCAGGGGAGGGAATGTATGATGGTGTGCTTAAGAGCCGGGCCCGAGAGAGGCGGGGTGGTCACAGGGGGAAGATTAGGCTGAGGGGCAGCGAAGGAAAACCAAATCCATCTCCATCTCAGAAACATCCTAAAGCAGATTACTTACTTCAGTGGGAGATGAAGAGAGGGAGGAAAGAGAGAGCGACGAGCATGAGACGGATAAGGGAGCGGAGGAGGAGGAGGAGAGAGAGAGAGCAATTAGCATAGATGCAATTCTGGCACAGTCCTCTGACTTGATATTTGACCTTCTGCAAGCGTCTTGCCAAATATCGCCTGAGAAGCGCAGATGGACCATATGGCAAAGTGCTGCTGGAGGCTGAGTGCTGAGTGACTCCGAGGCTCCGTATGCTAATAGGAAATGTAATTACAGAGCAGTATTTCTGTAGGACGTATATTTTACGAGCCCTCCATAGGAGTGGGTTTGCAGTGAGATTGGCCGAATTTTAATGGCGTCAGAATACACGCTTATTACCAGTTCGCCGCTAACCGGACGGTGAAATGGATATGCGGCTTTATTAGGAAGTCACTACATGTCAATGGCGGTTGAAACACCCACATTGAAAAGGGTGTAATCCACACTGAGCGGAAAGCTGCTGAAACGCAATCTGCTTCTCTCCTCGGGACACGCCCTCGATCAATGATGTCACAGCAGATTTGTTTTCAACCAAGGGCAAAACACCTGCTCAGCCTGTGACATCACCGATGGGGGCGGAGCCAGAAACAATAGAGTGCGATGCAGCTTTCAGATGTATGACTCAGTATGAATGTACCCTTGAATACGTATGTATGTAAATGTACTTGAAATAAAAGCATATAGCAAATAATCTCCCAGCCTGTGTCTTAGACTTTATCTTTATTTTTGCCGGATACATCTTAAAGGGAAATTTAATTGCTGCCTGGCTCTTGTTCCTCATCAAAGTTTATTAGAGTGCTGTGTTTTTTTACGAGGGACAGATTATAATTTCAGTTAATGTAAATAAAAATAGACACAGACCGATTTTTTCATCCATGGAGAATCCCTACCCACGTAGATGGAGGCTGAGCTGACCCTCGTAGGAAGGAACTGATGCAGAGGCTTGGTCAGGATCACATACCTGCCTCTAAGTACAACAGTGCAGGCCTACATTTCAATTAGCTTCATGTAAGTACCTTTGTCCAAGTAAAGCAATTTTCCACACGGCTGCTACAAAGCTAATGCTCCTCTGGGAGGAAGCAGTGAGGCTTTCAGGTGCTGGCGAGATTTCAGGAAAACAAAGCTAAGAGATGCAGTGTCGAGGTCAATTGAGCTCCGAGACAAGTAAACAGAGCAGTGTGAGCAGGGAGAAGGGCAGGCGTTGTAGGATGGGAGCAGAGGAAGAGGAGGGGCTAGACGAGCAGGACACGCGTTGCGTTTCGCGTGTAGACACCTGAGGGATCTGGTATGGAAATCCCCAATTTCTAAGCCAAGTCGAAGCCCTTTGAACACCAGCAGACGTCAGCAAGCGCGTCGAGAAGCCATGTGGGCGTAGCGAAGCGAGGGCTAAGCGAGGCAACATGCTGCCAGTTCTCTGAAATGTTAAATTGAAATGCAAAGTAGGAGCAGGCCTTCTTGCTTTGAGCAGATTTCTCAGCATCTGTGTGGGAGACCTTAAACTCAGAAGGTCCATATGTAGAGATCTGCTTATTTACTGTACATCAACATAATATTTAGGTTAGAACACAGCTGAAGTTGAATCTTCAACTGAACTCAGGTAATGGAGATTTGAGTCAAAGCATTTCATGCATCACGCACAGTAAGTAGTGAACCTCCATTTGAGGATGAATTTCGATATCAGTCCCTCTGGTGCATTGTGATCTGTATACCTGCTATACTTTTGGTATTTCTGAAGCAGAATGTAGAAGCAAAAGATGCTGGAATTGACACCCATACCATCACTTTGCGTAGTTTACAACGACCTGCTAATGGCCAGCAACACATTAAAAGTTCTAGGTATGGGATACTAATGCAGCGCTTGCCAGCCTCGGTCAGGACCCCGACTGTGGAGTCATGAGGTGGGAGGAGCTCAGGTGCCCCAGATCCAGAGAGTACAGCATTTTTTTCTTTTCCAGAGACAATGCTAGGTGACTCACAGTTGGGAGAACTTCCACAGCTTGTGTGCAACTGTCACTTGAATCATCAGTTCAGAAGACGAACGCTCGCATTTGTGCATTAAAAATCGAAAGATGAGAGGTGAACCATGACCGCCGAGGTGTATTAAGGGAAAAGAAAACAGTCAATCACTGAATTTAATATGACGTAAATACACCTGCCGTTTAAATTAATTCAGTTTCAAATTCTGGGTCACTTTTGGGTGAATGTTTCTACTAAGATGCTATATTTAACAACAGCAAGGAAAACGGTTTGAATATACAGTCAGTTTCTCCATAGCAACAGACGCTGGGTACATTGTAATATTTATTGCTGCCTGTTATGGCAACCACGATGTGGAAACTGGTGAAAAGCGAGGGTCAAAAACTAACCTTTATTATCCTTTTCACATTCCTCTAATCTTTGAATTACTGGATTATTTTCCTTTCTTGTTGCAGTGGTTGCAACGATAACCATCAAGGGGGCTGCAAGCAGATGCTGAGCACCGCTGCACTAATGCGTTCCTATATATTGTGTTAGCAAGTCCAATGCTATGTAAGTGAGAAGAACTAATTTGATTTATTGAATATAGCTGGCGCGCAACGAGTATAACATCGTGAGATCAACTCCCTCGGCATGTGGCACAACAAGACGAGGCAAATATATTTGTATCCCACATTTCCTAGCCGAGGCAACACAACGTGTTTGCAGAACTGCGGCGCAAGAGACAAATGACAGAAACAATAAGCGAGCAAGCAGAATAAAAAGGAATAAAAGCAATCGGAAGAACAAAGTAACGTGATGAAAAACGATAAACAAACATGAGGAAATAAACAGTTTGAAAAGCGATGTTAGCGGTTGGCTTGGATTTGAATGCAGTCTGCATTGTCTTGTTTGTTTCATATTTTAAGACGCTTTATACGTACATAGCGTTATGTTTTGTGAAGAGTATTACCAGAATCCAGTCTGCTATAAATAAAAGTATGTACGTTTTCTTTATCAAGTGACCACAGACTTAAAGGCACCAGAAGCAATGACCCTCGTAATATCTATTAATAATTTTGGCTACCGGGAGCGTGTTAACATAGAGGCCCTAGAATCGACCCTAGTGGAACTCCGCTTGTTGCTTGGAGACGCTCTGTTGTACAGTTATAAGGTATGAGATTGTCCTGAAGATAGGATTTGAACTAGTTCCTGAACATGTAAGAACCAGTGTTCAACTTAAAAAACATAAATTAGGATCAATCATCTTAAATGCAGCAGCACGATACGATAGCACAAGAACCGGTGACTAACCAGAGATTATTGTTATTCGGCTCTGGTGGCCTAAACCCAGATCCGAAACCTCTTTGACAATGTTAATTAGGTGTTTTAAGTTTTTTTTTTATGATACTAATTCATCCAGATTAGTTTATTTTCCCGTGGCTGATTGCCACACTTATCAGGGCTTTGGGAGAAACTCCTGTAAGCAGTGAACTGTTGACAATCTTTAATATATCTGTTGCCAGGCAACTAAAAATGTCTTCCGAAGGTATAGCAAAATCAAGACGGCACGTGGAAGGTTTGAGACGTGGAGGAAACCTTCCTCCTCAAGCGGAAAGAGAAACACGGATGATTCAAGTAATCTATTTAGAGTGATAATAATAAAACTCCACCTGAAGATACATAAAGTGAGGAATTACACAAGCATCCTTCCGCTAAACTGGGAAAAGGATATTTTGCGAAGATGGAAAAACAAGAGAGACATCGTTAAGAGGAAGGCAGTGGGCAACGTAATGTGCTAAAGGCGGCACTTAAGGAAAAAGCTAATCCAAGAAGAATCCCCCATGCTTAGTCCTTCCATCTCCGCGCTGATCAGATGGGGGAAACCGGTCACAGTTTGACGAAACACAGCTTGCTCTCTGAGCAGATTGAAATCATTCCTCTACCCAACAGGATGACATAGATATATCTTTAAGGAGTGACAACAAACTGTGAACAGCTCAATGGTTTATCAGTTGCGGAGGACAAAGGGACTCTCCGCTCAGGGATGAAAATATCCACCTGATGTCGTCAATCGAGGCATCATAAATCCCATCCTTTGCCTGGGGGCCACCGAGTGACTTCACGCCTCCGTGACATTGTCTAACCCTAGGGTTTCTATCAGAAGGAAGAAAGAAAAAACCCTGAAATGTCTATCTGGGCATGGTGTCAGATGCTCGCCATGAAACATTCATAATCTGAGAGCAGTGGAGGAGGTGGCAGCATGCAAGGATTTGACTTGCAGAAACGGAGACGCTCGAAACCACATTGACCGATTTAGCTCCCGTCTCCAGATGTCACTCACAAAATATCCTTTCACGTCAGTTCTCTGGGATAAATGGCATTTGCCACTTATTGCAATCTAACCTATGAAACAGGGAGCAAGTCAAACCCTACTTCTATTTCTGGAAGCATCCAAACGTTCGCGTCCGCCCACAGGCCAAGTGGGTAAGAAAAACAAAGATGTTTCTACGGATCAACTCGGGAGTCAGAGACAAATTAGTCGAATCAATTATAAGCCGTTTCAGAGCAAATACCAATTAGAGCTAGAAATGTCCCGATCCGTTGCTCAGATAAAAAAAAAAATATATTCTATAAAAAGACATACGTCTCCAAAATTGATGCGTCTCCATCATAGCAACGACTGCAAATGAGCTACAAAGCTGTATAGCATATAAAATGACGTCTTTGTACGATGTTTGTTTGACAGTCATGTCTTTTACGATGGAAGTCTATGTGGAGGAGACTTGTTAGGCCGATTTCTTGCTACTAACTGGCTACTGTCTTGCAGTCGTGAGTGGTCCGATGGCGGCGTTCAATACTTCACAGTTTTTGTGGGACGACCCATAACTTCACATGTGAGGTGCGTTATATATATCATTGGTTAAAAAATAACATGTCATTCAGCGTAACGCCTCTTTCTTTTGTTTCACCGGCAGGCTCGGAAGTTGGTGAAACGATCTCCGCTCAATTGTGAATCGTCAGCGGGAAATGGCAGTAAATAGTACAGAATACTTGAGTACGCAGTCTACCGATGTAATAACTGAGGTGATAACTATAACGGTCTTTGAGGAGCGAGCCAGGGTTCGGGAGGTGCCTCTCAGCCTGAATCCATGTCTCAGTCAGTGCAAGCTAAGCAGTTAGCATCGCCATGGCAACCTCTAACTGCAGTTGAACCCTTCCAGCTGATTGCACCGACGCCTGTGATGTTCACCAGACATTGACTGGCGTTGCTGTCGATGTAACTTTTATTTTGACTCGTGTTATTGTTTAAACAGGTTGTTTTATCCTGCAGTCCGACCAGTAGCCGGCTGGAGTCCGGCCTCTCGTGTTCGTCTCACCGACGGGACACGTCCACCCTGTTGCATTCGCTCAATCAGCGGCCTTGTTGTATTTATACATTTCGGCAAATGTAAGACAATTCGGATTTAGAATAAAACTTCCTTTTCTGGTGCATTTACTGAAGACTCTTCTCTCACACCTTTTTATTCGGGCTCTCTGTAATGACGAGATACCTTTTAACTTCTCAGCCAGAGTCAGCATCAATAATTTATTCTCATCTGTTTAAAATTTAAAGTGCCACACATTAACGTCCTCCCGCACCTGCTCGTTCACGCTGTCCACCCTCGCCTGGGCTGCTTTCTACCCCCATCCACGCTTCTCCTTCTCTCTTTCCTTTGCGATATAATAAGGCCGGTGACAATGAGTTCTCTTTCACCGCTGAACCAGAGATGTTAAATCAAACGAGGGCAGAGGAGGAGACGGACCACATAATGTAAGGGCATCGTCCAAACGCCTCCGATTACGCCTTGGCCTTAATTGGTGGCACTGGCAAACCGATGAATTCTTTAACAGTGCCGTGCAGTTGAGCCTGTCCGAGCAGAGAAAGGGCCCGAGGAGGACAGCTGCTTGGTGCAAATGGAAGCTGACAGAAAATCCACACGGCACAACCAATCTAGGAGAAAAAAAAAGGCTATGACAATGAATAAGGGAGCCTTGCTCATAAGTAGCTGAGATTAGCTTGCAGGGGAGATGTGTATAATTAAGCGGTCGGCATCGTGGTTCAGATGGCAAAATCCTATTGTCTTGACAGGAGCTTAAGGTTGCCCTTTAGGTTGAGATGCGCAGCGGCACACGGCCTCATTTTTCTTTTCTTTTTTTCACACTCCCCCAGACCTCTGCAACCAAATTAATCTGCAGTTTTAAAGCTTGAATAAATCCAGTAAGTTAGAGATCTGCAGATCTAAAGGCCGTCTGTCCCTCAGGCTTTTCCTTCTGTTTTTTCTTTTTTTTTTTTTTTTTATTTCTTTACCCTCTCTCCTTTGCCCACGGAGATGGGCTGGGAGCATTCAGTGTTATCTCCAGGGAGGCAAAGGTTGGGGGGAGGGATGAAGGCCACAGATTTGTCCTTATCTATTCTGAGCACACCTAAAACAAATTAGACCTGCCTGCCGTTGCTTATTTGGCTCTCGCACTCTCATTAAGGGGCTGAATCCAAGCTATTTCGCTCAAGGTCCTGCTTCCTACGATTTTGGGCCTTGTCTTTTATCACAATAGCAAAGGTTTCTCGGCAGCCGTGCCACCTTTTCATCCCACCAATTTCATGTAGTCATATCAACACTGCACAAAGAGCAGAGGGAGGGATGAGAACGTGCGTCCCCCTACTGTTGGACGCTGTTCCCTTGCACACGACTTCATGCCGGCCTTTGACAATTGTTAACCGAAAAAAAAAAAGGGTGAATCTACTCAACTGCTCTTTTCTTGCTTTTCAATCGCCTATTGTCCGGCACACAAATAAACTCAAACAAAAAGACTCTCTGGATGTTGTAATTATTTTGTTTGTCTTTGCGTTGTGAGGACAGCTGCTGTGAGATCCTGTGATTGTGGGATGTTTCCACAAAAACTGCATTAATGGACGTTTGTTAAGACTCCTGTTTTAACGCTGTCTGGAGCTCAACTAAAACCCTGTAAGACAAAACATTAATTACACAGGCAGTGTCTTCTGTCAAAAGTAACACTTTACGCCACTTGACTGACTTGTAATAATTCCTTGAATCATGAACAAAACACCAGTAAATGTTACCAAATAAACCTCCATATTGGAATACACCTTCAAAAGACCTCTAACGTCATAGTTAATCCCATCGTAGTGCGACAGTCGTAGTCATAGTCTGATTACAGGTAGCTGAACGGCACACAAATAGCAGATGAAATCACCTCACAGGGTCACGTGATTATAAAAGAATTAGGAAACGTTATTTCGATACCATTTCTTATTCTTCTCTAGCTTTCGCATCGCTCTCATGTAAGACATACTCGCGCTTCAATTTTGTCTCGAAACATCCTTCAAAAGAGACGATCTGATCATCTTTTTCGGCGAACCGCTCCACAAATCATGTCCACATCAAGGTCACGTCCTGTGATGAGTGGTTACAGGTTGACACGGCTTCATTTTAAAGGGGTCACGAGTGAAATGACCTCTGAAAAAGGCCCGACATAGGGATGCATTCACTCCACGTCAGGGGTGACACAAGCCGGCACGTGTTTCTTTTACATTTGGAGAGTTCAAGTGAATCCTAAGGCCGGTTCATGGAAGCTGTCTGCAGAAATAAACATCACGTTGTTGTAAACAGGTGAGGTAAAGGTGAAGGCACCTTGCACACATATGAGTATTATGGCATTTGAGAATTAATGAAGGACCTTTGAGCCAAAGGAGCTCAAGCTATGTAAAGGTAACTGCTCGGGAAATGTTAGGTTAGATGAGATTCCTCTGCCAGACTAATCCATCCTGGAGCCTGAGAGCAGCACAGAGACAGAGAGAGAGAGAGGGAGAGAGAGGGAGCAGAATCTGCTGCAGAACAGCACAGCAGTGACACGGGGCAATTCTCTAGGGCCTTGCATTAGCGCGCTAAATTAAAGGGGGTATTAGATTAAATTGGCTCTCCGATTTCAGGGGTGTGAGTAAAATTCTGATTTGCATTTTCCACCGCTGCTTAAGATATAATTAGTTCGGGGTGATTCCCATGTGGAAAACGCTGACAGCCAAATCTAACTGGCTGCCAGTAGCTTATCGTCTTTTCCAAGGCACAAGGTACACTCGGCTCGTATTTGGTGTGTGTGTGTGTTTGTTTGTTTGTGAGTCTGCAGCAGGAGTGTGGATGCGAGATGTGACTGTGTGTTTATGTATGTCTTAGAGTGTGTGTGTGTGTGTGTGAGAGAGAGAGAGTGAGAGACTGGGTCTGCATGCGTGTCACCAACACGTTCTAACACCTCCGCGTCAAATGAGGCTCCCAGCTCGTCAAAAAAAAAAGCGATGCTTTATCGCTCCCCTTGCATACGACACCGACACACGAGGCACCCTTTGGAGACGCGGTGGGCTTTCAAATAACTCTGTTATGCTTTTCATACTAATATAAAGCAACATTCTGCACGATGGAGGCAGGTTGGGATGGCGGTTGGGTCAAACAAACAGGGAGGAAGCAGGCAATCAATTTCGCTTTACGACCATGAGTTTCACATCTAAACGCGTCCAGACTGTCGGGATGATACTGTACATTTAGACAGCTTATGACTGTAAACGAAAACAGTGATCATCCCTATAAATCTGGAAGAGTTATATTGAAACGCTATGGTGAGGTTTAAGCAATGGCTACGGTGTGGGAGGAAATACACGTTTTCAGTAATGCAGCAGTGACACGGCTGCCAGAGCGCCGGCTCTGAGCGTCTCTTCATGACTGCAGGGGGTTCACAGAGCAGTTAATGGACAGCTCACCACGAATCATCAAGATGCAACAGGGTACCTTCTGCATCGTTAGAGAGACAGAGAGACGGGGTTTGTTGTAGTGTCCGACCGATATATCGGACCACCGATATATCGGTACCGATATGGCGTTCTTTTTTATATCGGTAGTTATATCGTATCGGTGAAATTTTGTCCGATATGAAAAAAAAAAAAAAAAAAAATTCGGCCGCATCGTCTCCCGGCATTTTTATCACTAGAAGTGTTTTTTATGACCGTAAATCCTTGCTGGTAAAGTACAGCGATCATGGCACTGTAACTAGTGCCACAACGGAGTGTCTACGCAGCCTCTGTCTACAACGACAAGATGCGTCGGGGACCACCACAGCAGCGGAGCTGCGAACATGACCAGGCAGGCCCAGGGTGCGCCGTACGCGGGGTGAGAGCCGACGTAAGCGCGGTTGCCGAGCGGGGCTAAACGCTAAGCTAAACGCTAACCCGTGGAGAACGCCGCTTCCATCGCTCCTACTCTCTAACGTCCGCTCCCTGGAAAACAAACTGGACTTTCTAAGACTGGACCTGACAACGCAGAGGGAGGTAC
>CAAKHC010010727.1:20713-31077 GCA_901007825.1 Macroramphosus scolopax
GCCGGCTCTGAGCGTCTCTTCATGACTGCAGGGGGTTCACAGAGCAGTTCATGGACAGCTCACCACGAATCATCAAGATGCAACAGGGTACCTTCTGCATCGTTAGAGAGACAGAGAGACGGGGTTTGTTGTACGGGGAAGAGAACAGGCTTGTATGACTGGTGACATGAGAGTCGCCCGTATTGGCTGTCGGTTCTCACAGTAGGAATCAAATCCCGATGACTTGTAAGCAGCCGTGGCCACCGTCGAGGAGAGAGACTGCCCAGAAGATCGTCTTCCTGTTAAAGTTCATAAAACATTTTGTCTAGGCAAGTGCACTTCACACCTTTACGACGTCTGCACACTCAAACCCACTTCCGCAGCAGAAGGTGCAGCTGTAATTACAGATGCTGTGTCAAAAATAACAATTACCTCTGGAGAGGTCCATAATATGAATTACTGAATTCACTGAAGGAGCTTTTAAAAAAGCAAGTGTGGATTTGTTTTGGGGGAGGTTTTCACACCCGTGGTGATTTCAAATGTCCAAACGTGACTCTACCCATGCATTATAGATGTGAGGTCAGCTTCCTGGACACCTGTTTGGGACACCTGTTAGTGCACAATGGATGTGGAGGGAACATTAAATCAGCTTCCAGTTGCAACGTCTTCTGTGTTAAACCCATCAGGGAACCCCTTGAATTAACACCCTTAAACCTTTGTGTCATCATTAACAGCTGCTGGATCTTCAATCTGGCCAAAGGAAGTTACAGGCATGTTATCAAATCAAGGAAAATGTATCATGTCACACTGAGCCCTTATATGGTCGTCAGGAAACGTTGACAGATATAATCCTTTGGATCGATTTTTAAAAATAATTTCTGAATATTTAAATTATAGAAAACCACATAATAAATACACCTCAATAAACATGCATGGGTTCAAAAAGGATTCACACAAAGGAAGTCATACATGTTTTCCCATAAGTAGATTAGGTAATATTTTATAATTAACCTCTTCTGCCTGTCCGTGTAATCACTTATTTAATGAGCAAATCATCTGGTTGGCAGGTTGCATTGGTTGGTGACTCATCCATACGCGCTCATGTTAAGTCAGTGAGCGTGTTCAAACTATCAGGATACAGAGAACCGTATCTTCTTCATTCACATTCTGCCGCTTTTCGTTGATAACCAAATGTCAGCTACTAAATAAATCAGTTCAAACAAGCCTTTGAAAGCAAAGCTGCCCTCTGATTGTCTCCTAATGAAGCCTCGTGCTGCTCGTCCAGTAAGTTTGGTGATTCCCTTTTTCTATTTCATGAGTGACAGATTTTTTTTGGGGGCCTCTGCAATGGTCTTCATATACACCAAGTCCCAGATTGATTAATAATTGGCCACAGTAACGCAAATATAAAATAATATTTCACATCAACCCTTTTATATGTGCACAATCAATTGATACAGGATCAGTCTGGGTGCTTCACTGCCCTCCCCACACAAAACTTGGAGGATGTTCCTGCCATCACTCTCCCCATCTCGTGGTGGTCGGAGGCTGAGGCTTTGTGGGATATTGATTCTCCCCATCCAGAGACGGTTTCAATAATTGGTTAAAATGACCGGGTGCAGAGAGGGACGGCTCTCTGCTGAAAACCATTTCCCAGCCCTGCTTGGAGCTGAGCCAAGCTCTGGGTTGTTCGGATGCGTTCCAGCCCCAGCCTGACTGGCAGCAATTAGGGGTGTCTGAGCCAAGCTCAGCTTGCGCTCCGCACAAACACCCCTAATTACTGCCAATTAGGCTAGGCGGGTAGGCAGATTTGAGAAGCCGGGGGGATGTTCAGGCATGGGTGGGCATGGAAACAATTTTCAAGGGCTTAGAACGTGACTGGATGAAAAGGTTAATGCTTTGGAGTGCAAGGGGATAATAACAAAAGAAGGGGAAGCAGAGCCCCGGTTCTCACCTCCAGCGACGAGCCTGGCTTCTTCTTCAGCTCCTCGCATTTCCTAAATTTGCAGATCTGGTGGCCTGTTTTGCGGTTCCGACAACTGCTGCAGACACCACAGTTGATAAGCCGCCTGCAGGGTGCACAGACCCCACACCTTTTCCTTTTCTTCTTCGCTGGGTTTCCACTGGATGCCGAGGAATTATTCTGTGGGCAGTCTGCCAGATTGGCAATTTGAAACGCACTGTCTGTAACGGCTGCTGAGGCTGCGGGGGAGTGAAGGGCTGTCATGACGATGACCCCGGGAGGTAATGAGATGCCCCCTAAAGCCGGAATAGCTGAAAAAGTTCCAACGCGTTCAGGGAGATTCATTATCTCTGCTTCAGCAGCGCCGCATTTCAGCTTGTTCATGCATTCTCCTGCTAAAGGTCTGCAGTGTTCGGGGGATAAGGTAGAGAGGAAATTATTATTTGCCATTTGCAGCGTCTCTGGCGGCATGCCAGGCTTCCCCGGCCTCTGGGAGTCATTTCTATGCATGCTGGTCCTATTAGGGTTTATTGCCGCTGATTTCCTTCCCCAGAGCATGGCGTTATCGCAGTTCCACGGGGACATGCCAATTCTAGCACTGGGAAAAATG
Source organism: Macroramphosus scolopax (assembly GCA_901007825.1). Lineage (NCBI taxonomy): Eukaryota > Metazoa > Chordata > Actinopteri > Syngnathiformes > Centriscidae > Macroramphosus > Macroramphosus scolopax. The sequence goes on from CAAKHC010010727.1 coordinate 23,266, forward strand.
GGCGTTGTGATGCGGGCAATCTTAGCAGTTTGTGGAAATGCCCCATTGGTTTTATAAAAGTTTGCAAAAGACCGATACCTTTCCATTTCAGCGTTATAATCCAAAAGCTGGCTTAATCCACCATCCTGAAGATTATCCTTTTGTAAGAGAGACACATCAGCGTTCTGTCCGTTTTCAATGCAAAGAGCATTGTTTATGTTAGACATGGCGGAGGAATGCTCGTCAGTGTTTAGGAGAAGAGACTGAGGTTACAGTGGCCTTTGTGGAACTGAAGCAGGTTACGAACAGTGTGGCACCATCCTGGTTTGTCTTCTCCAGTGCTAAAAGCAAAAAAAAAACAAAAATAATTACACATAAAAGAGGCAAATGTGTTTTTTTTTTATTCTAATCAGATTTATTGACTTTTCTCTGAAGATGACAGCTGAATATTTCAGGACTTCTCTGGCATATTGTTTATCCGCTGATGCTTTTTTAGTGGAGCTAACACAAACAGTCACACCTGATCTGATGTGATAGCTGCGACACACCAAACATGCCATTATTATAATGGTGGAAGAAATTAGCATGTTTTAAAACATGCCACACTTTCAAGGTGTCTTATTTTGAAGAAAGTCCAATCAGCTTCGCAGAGGGAATAAATGAGGTGCATTAAAGGTGCATTTCATCAAAATATACACATTTAACTCAAATTATGTATTTGAAAAGTTGGAGCGGTATCTCCAGATTTGTGACAGCAGTAGCTACAAACAGAGACGTTTACTTCAGACCTGCAATGTAAACTTAAAAACAATGCTGGGAAGAACATAGTTATTCATCCATATAAACACAACTCTGTCCAGCCTCTGAGAACACCTGGTATCCATTCATAACCAGCTCCATTACATTTACTCAATGACAGCACTGATAGCCACTGGTTAGTTTACGTCCAGATCACCAGACCAAGTACAGTGTCAGCCGCCTCGGGATGGGATGTGTGTGTGTCCGAGTGTGTGGGGGTGCTCCATTTCCTCTATCTCTCCTCCAGTCTGCCTGGATTTGGTTTCCACAGATAAAAGCCCATTAGACACATCTCCCCCTACTTCCATTACCTTTTTCTGGGCTTTCTCTCCTAATTGCCGAAGCTGATCCATTGCTGGAACACTAAAGCATTTCAAATCACTTCATCGGTGCTTCCCAGCTGCTATAATAATAATTATAAATATGCACACATGGCATTCAACAGGGTGGTGTTATTATTTAGTCCCTGCATAAACAAGTCCTATATATTAACCTCAGAGTAGCCTTACAATTTACTCAGATAATACAATCTAAATGTTATCCCAGTGGCTATAGGATATTGTCTACATAATGTTTTTCCTCAGACTAAATATCCATATTTCCGGAAAATGTGTAATTGTCATTTTTTGATGGCACAAACCAAGAGTCCTATCCAACAACATTTCCAGATCTGGAGGCTCAATGTGATGTGGTATCCAAAACAAGCCGCAGCCACCAGTAAACAAAACCTCCTCAGCTTAATGATCAGCCCTCCTCAGGGTCATTATTACTTAATCAATTCACCCCTGGAGCGAAATACGCAGCCCAAAGGCAATCAAGTCACGGACATTGATTTTTCAGCCTGTAAACAAAGTTTAGAAAGACAGGAATGTTCAATACTTGGAGCTGGAGAGAGAGAGACAGATAGACAGAGAGAGGCAGAGAGCGAGTGAGAGAAAGAGAGAGAGGGACGTACAAAAAAAAAAAAGAAAAGAGACGTCCGATGATGGAACCATCGAGCCGCCGCTGCACCACCAATTACACTCATTCCGGTGTGCGGTAGACAATCAGATTAAAGGTCATGCACAGATAATCGAAGGAGCGTTGCATGGTTCAAATAAAACCCCATCAAATAATCTGACATAGCCTGGATCACTTGGCAGCCACACACACACACACACACAAACACACACACGCGCGCACGCACACATCGGGACAGGGAAAAGGGGGGTAAAACGCATGCAAGGTTTGAGTCTGACTCGGCGGAGAAAACATGGACGAACAGAGGGAGAAGGAGCATCACCTACCAGGTTCCTGTTGAGAAGAGAAGAGCTCCCCAGACGCTACCAGCCTGCGTCCGTGCGGCGGCACATTACTGCGAGGCGGCGGAATAACGCAAAGAGGCGAGAAGACGCGCAGGCAGCCGGTGGCGAGGAGGGCGAGTGTGTGTGTGTGTGTGTGTGCTCAGAGCGCTCAAAACAAAAGGAGCATTTTATCGACTTTCTTGTCACGTTAGAAAAGGTTGGAAAGTGCATAAATGAGCCACAAGGAAAAGGGGGAAAAGATTTGGGGGGGAAATCGCAGAGGGAGGTTGTTTCCTCGTCTCTTGATCCTGGGGTTGTATTGTGCGTCTGCTGCTCAGTCCGTGTCTCCTATCGCTGTGTGTGGCTGATTGGTGCTGAGGTGAGGAAGCAGGGATGTGGACACCTACTGATCATTGGCTGGAAATTACTATAGAAACACTCGGGAGGTGGGAGGGATGGACGGCTCGGGGCGCTCCGCAGGGACACAATATCTACGGGGAAATATCGCGCACATCTACATCGGCCTCTTTCTTCCTCCCTCCACAAAATATCTTAAATGTTTCTTTCATGACGATGCATCCCAGAGAAAGGGGAAGGGGGGAGGGTTGTCATTTGCCAGCCGCTTCTTTTAATAAGGATTGGGGGAAACTTGTCAAATTAATTTGAATGGAGCTGAGCTGTGATTAAGATAAAATGCCTCCGCCGGGCTGTATCACCCCCCCTCCCCCCCCTCCTCCCCTCCCTCTCCGTCCAGCGACAGCCATAATTACTAAAACCTCCGGGATTCATCACCATTATAAATCCCGCCTGCTGGCCACCCATGCCTGCAGCTCCCACAGGCTGACAACACGGGCAGGCATTTATTCCAACAGCCCCCGTGTGAGACAGTGCGCGTTCATTCATGTTGATGCCTATAAAATCAAATCATGACTCCAATCAACGTCCCCGGATTATTTCTCCCTTCTCAGCACTTATCTTGAGCCGCACAAAGAAAGTAAACATGGTACCATCACCCCTGTAACTTCACACTGATGCTAATTGTTAATTTGACATCCCTTTTTTAAGCCCAATTTTACACATTAGAAAAGTAAAACAGACACCGAGTGTTGTGAGGCTGTAAAGATACTTCACACATCCAAAATACAAAAAACAATGACTCACTACAGAAAGCTCAGGCACTCTTATGTTGAACTGGAAATGCCGGGCTGGTCCCATTGCACCGCTTTCCCACTTCCCATAGTGTCTTGTACTCAGTAAATATACCAACACATAATTGGCTCAAGCCATTAGATTGTGTGTTGCTCTCCTGTTGAATGAGACCTCCGCTCACAGGACGCTGAAACTTCCAAGCATTGTTTTGGTGACTGAGCTGACGTACTGCCACAACCTTGTCGTGCCCACAAAATATGACTCAACAGACCTAAGCCGTAAAACTTCCTCCTCGGCACTTCCTTCGGTGCCTGCAAATCATTGTTGGCACGGTAATTAAGCTTTGAGAATCTGCAGGTGCACCAATGCAACAATTATATGTCGGCGCGGCTCCAAGTCGGCAGTGGATAGAGGGCGTGTTAACAAAGGTCGGCAGGCATGTTGACATGAGCAGGTATTTAAGAGGATAGATTGATTGTGAAAGGTTCATTTGGTTTTAATGTGAAGGTTCGGAGGTACAGAGAGAAACGGATTCATCGTTAAAAAAACGTTAGTTAGATGAAGGTTCGGTGGAAATCACAGATCCTCCTTAAGGAAGGTAATTAAAACAATATCGTCAATGACGTAACCCACGAAAACGTTTATGTAATCCATCAATATGTTCTTTTATACTGATGACTGTGTATTTCTGTCTCTGTTCCATCCAACAGGCTGTTTCACCTACAAACCGTCAACATTGAACGTCTCTTCTACTCTCATTTCTTTGGTCCTAACACAGAAAGTATCATTTCCAATCGCATGTTTTGTCCACGCTTTGTTTGCTGTCTTGCCTGAACATTTCTGTCCTTCTCACACTAAAATACGAGCACACATTCTTCTAAACGCGACCAAAAAAAGCACATTTGACGAATATTTTTTTCGCAAGAGGGAGTTTTATGACTAAATTTGCTTTTGGCCTTTTTGTCCAAATTAACGATGTATCAGAACGTTTGCTCTCAGACATGAGACGCAATTGGTAGCTACATAAAAAAAAACACCCCTGACGCGTTATTCTCCTCCTCAGTATCAGACACTGTACATCTGTGTGTGTGGAGGCTCCTCCGTCTGAAAATCATTTTATCTCGTGAGCGATAATAGCCCCCAGGGGAAATCTGCCTAGGTGGTCCTAACCTCTGTCTGCAGAGCCACAGCAGTATGCGAGTCTCTAGCGGTGGGAGGCATGAACCCTCGTGGCAGGGCTTTGTTCCTGTCTGTGTGCTCCGGCGTCGATCCCCTCGCGTCTCCTCCTCCTCCGGCTTCCCTCGGCTTTTAACTGAAGTCGGGAGGAGTAATTAATAACCATGACCCCAGATTCAAATGTAGCTCACGTTTATCCAATGAAAATAGAATCATGGAGGAGGGAAGTCATAAGACATGGGTGTTTGAGGAGTGATGGTGTGAATCCATTGATTCATCTGTCAATTGGATCTGAGCCCCGTGCTTATGTCTGTCAGGGGAAACACAGTGAAGATACAAGGAACACGAATACATCCAACCTGCTCTTCTCTTCTTGTGAAACAGCTTCTTCTTCCTTTAAATCCTGAAGCCCGAACCTTAGCAAACTAAACTAAAATAAAAAAAGAGACATTTTGAGCTTCGTCGTGCATTGTGGGAATAATGATGGGAATCCGTTTAAAACATTTATCCGCAGTGTCAAGCATGCACGTCCCAGTTGTGATGCCCCCGAACCTACGCGGGAGTTATAGATTGTTGCATGAGAGCAAAGAAAACTATAGCAGAGTCGATATTTTCTGGGCTAAGCTGAATAATATACAAAGAATCTGACCGGGGAAAGAGGAGAAGAGTTATCGAGGGGCTCGCGCAGACTGTTCTGGTAAACAGCATTCCTCAGGGGCCCGAGAGCGTGAAGAGAAAGACGCAGCGACTGAGGAGAGACGGTTGGAGATTTTTTTTCGGGTTTTGGCAGCGATGCACCTTTGGCAGAATTATTTATTTTCCTCCTGGCTGTAATGTTTGATGCCCTCACCTCACGCACATTAGCCCTCCGCTGTGATTTGATGTGTATCAGCCGGTTTTTACGCCGCTTTCCTTGGATACCGTTGAGCGATCCCTCCTCCTTTCTCCGTCGCCTGCTAATTGGAGTGTATAGAGCGGCCTTAATTATCCAGTTAGTAGGAAAGAAAGACGGCTCCTGGCAACGCAGTCTGGTACAGATGGCGGAACCTACATGTTGATAGAAAGTATTGAGCCTGTAAACAGGTGAGTGCGCGATTGAAAGTGTGCCATCGCTCAGACTTTATAAACTTTCTTTACACTGGGTGGCACATCTCTGCGTTATTTGAGGTCATTGTGCACCAGCTACAGTTACAGTAGATCCCAAAGTATACGTTTATTTAAAGGTTTGTTGCCAATAGTCTTCCTCAGCGATCAGCTGCCTTCATCAGAACAACTTTTGGCCAATTGGTATCAATTATCTAACAATGAATCCTGAGCTCTCCCCCCTCTTAGATTTAGCCACAAAGAACAGATAGTTTGTCAGGGTCGTGCATCCGTCCACCTCCGCAGCAGCCGGAGCTCGTGCCGAGCATCTCACGGTGACGCGGGCGGGTTCACATAGGAGTTAATGGGCAGCCGGCTGCATCCCATACAGAAGCAAAAGGGAGCTTTGTGCATCAGTATCAGGCTGTGACATCCACGGTTGTCGGTGTTTGACGAGCCGGGATGAGAACGAGCTCATTAAACAGTCCAGTCTTGCTTATCACTACAAAGAAAAGCATCCATGAGAACTGAGATTACAACAAAACATTGGTTCTTGTATATTTTCTCCCTTGATGGCCACTTTTACACAACATTATACTCACACTAGATTATCAGCGGCTGTTCGTTTTCTACTTTTCTCCACCAATTCACGTCATAATTGACACGATTGGAGATCGGACACTAGTTATTTAGTTGGATTAGCTGCACACGTCTGTCCTGATTGGTTTCTCTGCAGACGGAACCTAACAGGGGCGTTGCAGGTGACCCGGGTCATCAATTGAAATTAAAGGTAAGTGAACGGCCCACAATCAATATCCAGGGCGTTCCCGGTGCACGAATGAACAAAATAATGATCCTTCTTTAGTGTTAGAAGTAACTCAGGGGACCGTAGACGGAGGACAGGACCGGACTGTAGAGGCAGACGGAGGTTTCTATAAAACAGAACATGTATCTGATGTTGAACAGTGTTTCCTGTCATGTGGCTGCTGCAATCAAAACTAAACTACAGAAAGATTATCCGACTTCACTGAAGGTTCTTCAACCTCCCTGGACTGTGACTCAGTTACAACCGTCCAGGTTATCTGTGCATTCGCATATAACAAAGTTTCGTGCTCCGTTTTCAAAGAGGAAGCGTCGTCTCGAAACTTGTTCTCAACAAATTGTTCAACAAACAAACGCTGGAACTGCTCAAACACCGACAGATGACGCTAAGTGTCCCTCCGCAAGAACGAGGACACTTTTTGTTTTTGTGCTAACATGTGCAAACACAGTTGCTATGCTCATCTGTCGGAGCGGGTAAGCAAACAGTTTCGGCAAACACAAATATCTTTGAAGCGCCGTTCATAAGTCACATTCGGGAAGTGAATCAGTTTTAAGTGGTTCACACCACATTGTGCTCGCTCTGAGTCATGTCTGATTGTTCCTGGAAAAAAGTCTGGACCACCTAATCTGTGTTGTCCTGCCGACGGCAGCTGGAGAAGCGACTCTCTTTGAAGAAAAGAAGCTGTTGATATCAAGTTACTGATTTTGTTTTGTTGCCTGTTTTTGTTTTAAATATTCACATTTATCATCCCGAATCTGGATGAATTGACACGAGCACCCCGTTAACACTTGACATGATGTCATGGACTTTCTATTGAAGAGCATTCCTGTTTTGGAAATCTAAATAAATTGCATGTAATTGTAATCCCGTAATTTGACTACACGTGTCCGTGCTGCGCTGTGGTCGTCTTTCTGCTCTGCCGCCTCCAACATGGCGGCCAGGTCACAAACGTTAATCAGAAAGAAATAATTTTCTCCTCCTTTCATTTGAATATCCCGGCTCTCTTATGTGAATACAACACAGGTCCAACGGTTGGAAATAAATATGCAAATCAGCACATGCCGGGCTGTATTGCTTAAATAGTAAATGGACTGCATTTACACGCCGTCTTTCCATCTGACGGTGCTCAGAACACTTTGCAGCGCCGCCTCTAATTCACCCACTCACACACTGATCGCTGCAGAGCCGCCATGCACGGCGCCGGCCTGCAGCAGGAGCAAATCAAGGTTCATTGTCTTGCTAAAGAACAAATGGGAGAAGTCGAGGATCAAACCGCCAACCAAATGATTAGGTTGGTGATAAAACAATAACGTGAATACATCAGACAACCCTCGCTACAATTTCTGTACTATGTGGAATTGTATCTGTGTAAAATCAGGTTATAATAAATACTTCATTCTTCTTCTTGGTCTTTACAAAAACACTTGACCTAAAGTTTTCAACTAGTCTACAGTAGCAAAGAAAGATTTTTCACTCCTCACTTCAGGTGATATTTCTTGAGTCCTGTCAAACTACAGAGTA
>CAAKHC010010728.1:24048-40998 GCA_901007825.1 Macroramphosus scolopax
TATTTTGGCCTTTCAGCTACTTCATGCTTCACTCCTGCCTTGCCCTTCTTCCTCCTGCAATACCTTCCTCTCTCCTCTTTCCTTCTGCCTGCTGCGGTGTCGGGTCGTCAATTCAAATGCATCGGAAATTTCAATTTAAAGAAATTCAGCAAATCAAAACGTGAGTTTACGTATGTTTCACTACCCTCGTGCTTCATCGAGGTACGTGTGGAGTTGTCACTCCTCCCTCCTACAGAGCCAGACACTGTGTTTCATCCCCCCATTCATTCAGTCCATATTAAAGCTTGTATCAAAGCCTTTTAAAGAGCCGGCGTTAACTGTCTGAATCCTAAGTGGATATGAAGATTGTTAGTCAAGGTCTCTCGAAAGTTGTCAGTTATTTCACCAGCACATTATAATATCATCAAATATTGTGCATGTCCTCATTGCGAGTGAACGTTTGACTCAATAGCATGAATTAAATGTCCAGTTAGTCTGAACCTACATGTGGAAACATGTGTTAGCATTTTCCCTCAAGTGCTTTAACTCTTATTTTGAAAAAGGAAAAAAAAACTTTTTAGGGAAATAGAGGACTTTACATCAGAATGTCGTTATCTCTCTTCACTCTAGCTTTTCTTTGTGATACTTCATTTAATTCAATAAGGTTAAAAGTTGAGGTATCTTGGCTCATGTTTAAACATCCTCTCGCCTCTCTTCCCTGTGCCTGGATCGTTTCCCTGCATCTCTCTGTCTGAGGGCAAACCCTGACATTATCAAGCAGTATCTAGGCTAATCTGTTATGATCTGATTACGAACCATCTCGCAGCATAAGACATAGATTGCTGCTACCTGCCCCCCCCCACTCTCGGCGGGCACACGTGCCAATCCGAGGTGTCAGCCATTTTTCTGCTGCCTGGCAAATTAACAGCCACAATTTCACCAGTCAGTCATCTGCGAACAGCGATCTTGTCAGGCTTGTCACTTCGAGCGCCACATGAGAGAATTATGACATCCAGCTCTCTAATATTTTCTTTCTCTTGATCGAAGCCCTGCCAAGAGGAATAAGGGTTATGAATATTAGCTTTGTGCCAGATGTCATGAGTTTGGATCCTGTGTGAGGAATCATTCACAGATGGTTAAACGTTTCTGGAGGATACTGTGAGATGTTTTTGCAAGGTTTTATAGGCCATGGATGGACTGAGAGGGAGAAGAAGTGGAGACAGGTCTTTTGAGTTTATGACAATGGATTTAATCTATGGACTATTTGTTGTGAAAGGGAGAGTGTGTGACTTTCACTTTAAGTGCAAGTGATCCGGAGCTGCTCTCTCATGGGCCGCTCTTTGAGTTTCACACCCAGAAAGCTCACATGACCCACAGGATGGCTGCCCAGGCAAGGGCCCGGGCCCTCGGGGGCCCTGCTATCCTGTTCCACACGGGATAGGCTCATCTAATATTGACAGGCGAGAAATTCATACAATACACACACACACTCAAAAACATGATGCACAAAGCACATGCTGATGTAGATTCACTTAAGTACGCTCTCCCTCTCAATCTTGGCGCTCGCGTCCAAACACGCACTCACTCACATAGACACACACCGCATTCCCAGAAATCCTCAGAGGGTTATAGAAGGCCTCGCAAGAGGGAGGGAGAAAAGAAAAAAGTGGCGTTTATTGTATTCAGGCCATTCATAAGCTCTAGACTTGGGGAGGGGGAGTACAGGGGGTGGCAGGCAGTGTGTGTGTGTGTGTGTGAAGGTCCCATTCGCTTTAGAGGACCCTCCCATCTCCAAATATTCTGAACATGCAGGAATTCCTTGGAACGCAATTCCCAAGTAGGGGTACATTTTCAAAAGCATCTCCCCCCCCTTTTTTTACTGAACCGAAAACAGACACACACACTGGAATACACACATGTTCCCTTCACCTAGAAAACTTCCATGAGGCAACTCTCCAATAATGACAAGCAAAGTATTCTAAACCAACACACACACACACAATTCAATACAAAACACCCTCTGTGACCAATGCTGCTTCGCCTCCCTTTTATTCCCCAGAAGGAGGAGAGAAAGAGAGAAATCCCCTCGACTATTTTGCAGATAATGACATGCGCTGTCGGCAAAACAATATGGCTAGTCTAGACTTCCCTTCCTGCCATTGCCAGAGAGGCAGCCTGCTATTTTCAGATCTTTCCTCTCAAATTCAGCCAATGCCTTTTTTTGTATCATATCCACACATTGATTTACCTCAGTGGAACACACACCGCGTAACAACACAATGAATGGAAAGATTAAAGTAGACGAGGAAAAGTTGTCATTAGATCAAAAAAAATCCTGCAGGTAAACAATCAGGTAATTGCTTCCTGTAATCAAAGACAATTCTATCAAAGTAATTACAGTACACAATGAACGGCTTTTTACAGCGAATGATGACAGTTTTGTGAATCGGCAATGACAGATGCAATAATGACAGTAGCTGCTGAGTCATTTACAAGGAGGTTATTGGTAATTAAAGCACACGGGAGACTTCTCGTCGGAATCTGAACCCGAGTTCAGAGCGGGGATTTCATTTGTGGTCGTCTTTCGAGGTGCGGAGCAGAAAGCCGGCGACAATCAGTGGTTAATTAAAAGAGCATTGTTGTTGGCGTCCGTACTGAATGAAGGCAGACGCTCGCGTTTTGTTTCACGTCAGCATGTGTCGACATATACGAGAGTCACACACCTCGGGGCTCTCAGAAACCGAGCCGGCGTGATTTATGAGTCATCTCATGGAGAATGTCAGACCTGTGATTGAAGTTTCTTTTTTTTCTTGTGCAGTTTTTTTCTCTTAAGACACTTTGAGACAGAGATTGCGCAACGCTGCCCTGAATATGATCCCTTTCACACTGACGTCCGTTCTGCTGTGACTCCCTTCAACGCCGGCTAAGCAGCAGAACTTTCCTCCACCACATTGTGTTCTTACAGATGGCGTAATACGGGCGCAATATTCACACCTTGAACTGGCTGCGTAAAGAGGGGCTGCAGCGAGCATGCTCCTGTGCTTCTGTGTGTTATGGCAGAGGACCATCCGCCCTCACTGCCGGCTCTGAGGGAGGGGGGGGGGAGGGATCAGGCCTGTTGACATAGCCATAGGTGATGGCAAAAATGTCAGTGTAAATGTGACTGCTCTCTCTGTGCCATTTTCCCGTAAAGGGTCATCACCACAGGCTGCCTGACACGCTGGAAACGGCCTGAAGCGCGGGGCACCGACACGACATTAAACTGCAGTACGCCTCCGTGCACACAAACACACACACACACACACACACACACACACACAGTGACTGCCTTTTATTCCCACTTCAAGATCAGTGGAGAGAGGCAGAATGAGGGAAGGAGACAGACGGTACAAGGTAAAATGAAAGTGTAGGGCGATGAATTCACCCTTTCATGTCGAGCACTTTTGCTGTGTAACTATTGATTTTTCCCCCTTTTGCCTTTGTGTTGCTGTTTCCTTTTTCTTTTTTTTTTTTTCCTAACCTGAAGATGGAAGGCCAGAGTTGGTTCAAATGGGAGCACTTGAGAGGGCGGGCCCGCAGATTCCTCGCCTCAGTGACGGAAAGTCCCACGCACGCGACACACACACGCACACACACGCAAATGTAAGATTTATGAAATTGTGCCTCTTTTGCCGCTTTCTCACACTTAACTCTCACTCGCTCAATTGTTTGGCTGCCTCTTAGATGGCTTTTGACACCTTCGACTCGCCGAGCTTCAGTCAAACTCAACACACGGCGAAGAGAGAAAGGAAAAGAGAGTCACTTTGGAAGGAGAGGGGAAAGGGGGGGGGGAAGGGATGGTAGAGAGGACAAGGACTATAACAAAAGCTAAGAGCACTTAACAGCACAATGGCACGGCGGTCCTTTCCAAAAGTCAGCTGATGTGCTGAAGGGCGTTCCAAAGTCCTTCAATGTGGACACGGCACAAAGAGAGGGACCCTTCAGCTAAACTGGAGGAAACCCAGTTTTAATTTCGTAGTGGTGAAGCACCAGAAAAGTAGATTTACTCATGGAAGCCTTTTAATAAACTTGGACTGAACACATCGTTCTTAGCAGAAAGACTCGTGGTTAAGACTCAGGGGACACAACTTTTATTATTTTCTTATTTTTTATTTTCAGATTCGCTAAATTTATCAACTCCAGCTTGTTTTAACTCCATCCGACGTATCAAAGCTGCAAGTTTGATGACTCATTTTGGTGCGTATGATCTATCGTACACCTGCGTTCGTCTCTTCATGTTTGGAAAGTAGACTCAAATGTGAGTTTCCTGGGGAGTTTATTCGTCTCAGGCGTGCAGCCGTCGCCCGGGTGTGTATTTTTCCACACAGTCACTATCTAAAAGACACAGCCGCTGATAAACACTTATAATACACGAGGATTTTCCCACTCGTGCTGGCCTATCAGTGGCAGCCAAACTGCAGCGCGGAGTTAGATAATGCAGACATGCCAACACTGCGGTGGCACAAGCTAAATATAGCGTATTAGCTCCCAGTGAGCTTCGTTTTTTTACAATAACAGAAGGTTTTAGTGTCATGACGGGGTATAATATAGTCTGCACCCACAAGCTCAAGTCAGTGACGGGGGCGGTTAGAAAAACAAAATAAAGCCGACAAGCTTCCTCCTTTTAAACAGTTCTGGTTGTTGAGATATTTCATTTACATTTTTTGGGTAGTTGATTTTTTAATGAGGAAGAATGTTGTGGAGATTCAAGGTGTGACTTTTCTTTTATTACAGGATTCCCTTTGCAGCATCCCTCTGCAAGCCCGAGCTATTAAACAAACAGTGCAGATCCTCCTCCCGAAGTAGCGCCGCATCTCCACTCCCACCTCCTCGTCAATATGTCCCTGATAGGCACAGGATGTGCTGTTTGTGGGGATGTGGGGGATTTGTAGTCCTATCAGTCTCCCCATACACAGCACAGATAAGGCTTATGGGACCAGAGCAGAGGAAGAGGAAGTGAGTGGGTTTTACAGCGGGCCCACTTCCTGTGGACCGCGGGCCCATGTGGACAGGAGTGATATGCCCCCCGTGGCTGCCGGTGCTCTCGTCAAACAGTCCCACCAAGTCACTTCCTGAAAGAGGCAGCCCTCTCCGAGGGTGACTTCCTGTAAGAGTATGACCTCTCTGCCACTGAACAGAACCTCAATGGAACAAAGACCTGGGCCGGCCCATGGGAGCTCGGCGGGTACAATATATATTTACAATGCATGCGTGTGTGTGTGTGTGTGTGTTCAACACTGCCACTCCAAAGGTTATCACCGGTGAGAATCTCAGCACCCAGTCCTTTTCTTATCTCCCAGAGTTTCACCGACTTGGAGCAAGAACGGGCGATCAGGTTTCAGCCCAATGTGTGCGCTCACTAATGTGAGCACCACAAGTGACCTGCCTTGTGTTTCTTTGCACAAAGAAAACGCCCCGGCTGCCCTCCAGCCCGCCCTGCCGCTCTTGTGTTTACCTGCAGGTTTTTGTTATCTAGTCCTATTTCTGCCTTTTTTTTTCGAAACTCTAAGCTGAGCTGAAGCTTTTATCTCCCAGTCGAGTGCAGCAGGTATCTATGTCAGGGGGACCGAAGGGGTCAACTCTGGGTCAAGCTCTGGCCCAGTTGACGCACATAAAAATCCACCCTCAAGCATCCCGGCTCAGCCTAGTCACCTCGAACACGTGCACATCTTGTGAGTGACAAAGCATATTTGAACACACTCAATATTGTAGAGATGAAATATCAGACTGCATCATCTAAGAAACCCGGATACATTCATCAACTAATGTTGTTTGCACCTGCGCCATTAACTGAATGCAGGTTTGGATGTTTGAAGCAAAGGGGGCTGCATGTGTCACATCGAGGTGATAAGCCTTAAATAAGCCATAACAAAAATTAAAGTAGTATCGACCCACATTCAATGATGGAAAAAATCCACAGGGATACAGGTTTTGACAAAAAATGGCGCTTCTGCTGGGGTTTTCCTGGCATGAAATTGGCTTTGTGTGGGTGTCGTTTGGAGAGCCGGCTGGTAAATTCTCCCGTTCTTTTGTTAGGGAAGGGGGGGCTCCATGCATAATGGTCTTAGCCAGGGAGGTCTGGAACTGTGTCCATAAATTGAATTATTTCAATTTGAGGGAGAGAGAGTGAGAGAATAATGGAGAGTGGCTGTGTGTGTGTGTGTGTGTGTGTGTGTGTGTGTGTGTGTGTGTGTGTGTGTGTGTGTGTGTGTGTGTGTGTGTTGCATTTACATGTGAACATACGCATGTGTGTTTGTGGAGGGAGAAAGAGAGAGAGAGAGGCTCATTTTTATTCCTCTACAGGGCTCAAATTTACAAGTGAGAATAGAAACAGAGTTGTGGGAGATTACAGAAGAGGCCAAATGTTACCTTGCAGCTGGAAGCTATATTGGATAAAAAAGACCACTGGTTGAGGCCGCCATCGCCACAACTACAGTTTCCTCTCGGAAAATTATAGTGTCCCTTTGACATCTCTTACTATTCTTGCAAAGAGATCAACAGCAGCACACAATAAAAACAAATCCAGCGAGCTTTCCGAGAGAGTAAAACCCCTTTAAGAGGCTGAACAACTTGTTTTCATGATTGAAAACTACATTTCTTCTGCAACGCTGCCTCTTGCATACGAACTAAAGCCGTCCACCGGCTTCAGAGAAGCCTAAAACAACCGCCAAGCGAGTGTGTGTCAGTGTGTATATGTGCCGTAGTGGGGGCGGGGTGGAAATATTCCTGACACAATATAATCGGCAGGGGACCATATGGCAAACTGGCAGCAAGCTATTTATCCTTATCCTCTTTGGAGGCTAAAATTAGCACTTTGCTGTTTGTAGCTTTAAGCTGGACTCCTGCGATAGGGCTAATAATAAAGAAAGAAAGAAAAAAAAAAAGGCACAGCCCAGCTGGCACAACTACTGCACATCCTCTACCTCGGACTGTTTCCATCTTTCTCTCTCTCGCCAACTTTTCTCTTCAACTCTGTCTATCTCGTTTCCACCTCCTTCTTTCAAAACCTTTGCGGAGGGAGGAAAGAAAAAAACACATAATACTCATCTGACCATTAGGAGCTGTATTCATATCATATAAGTGTTGCTGGAAACAGTTTCCTCTATGAGTCCGTATGTCAGGAAAGCCAGGATTTCCTGAACACGGACCCCCTTGGCTAGCTTAAGAGCGTAGGATGATGGGGCTAATCTCTTTATCAAAAGCTTAAATAAACGTTGGTGCTCCTTGCATGTGTGTGTGTGTGTGTGAGTTGCTTGTTTGTGTGTGCTCTTGTGTGTGCCAAGGGGCCAAACAATGCTCCTCTACTCCAAGGAGTGCTAATACCCTGTGTCTGTGCTCTCCCATCCCTCCTCCGTTCCTTCTCTCTGTCCTCTCGTTCCCTCACTGCCCAAATTGTGTCTCTTACATGTCCAGCTGAAACATGATAAATCCATCATCAGAGGCAGCCTGAGTCCGACTCTCAAGCAAGACAAGTCTCCTAGAAAAATCATGTTTGTCTACTGATAAACTCCCAATTATGTTGCATCAACAAACATATTTACTGGATTATGTTCACAGGCATCATTTGTGCCTAATGAATGGCAGGCCACTTGTCGATGTTGGATAGGTGGGGGTTCGGGTGGATGGCAGCTATAAAACGTTTTGCAAACCACAGAAAAGGGTTTGCATGCTGAGTTCTGCATGTGGTTGGATTTAGACAATAAATGCACTTTGGTTAAGAAATTAAATGATAATTTAGCGTTGCACTCTTCACTCTAAGAGGAGTTTCCCATGGGAAAGAAGAGCGTACATGCACACGTAATAGTTTTAGGAGATGAGTGCACGAGAAGGATGCAAAATAAACACTTTGCTTTGCTCATATCAAACAAGATCTTGAATTAGCAACTGTTTAAATGGACAAATAGCGTGTAGAAAAACTCATCCTGCAACACACACACATAAAAAAATCCACGTTTACACATTCAACTTTCTTCTCATCATCTCCAACCCCGACACACAAGAGACCTTCTACGAGGCAAGAAAAAAAAAAAGTGTGTGTAAATAGTATCTTTTAGCAAACACAGTAATTAGATATAAGCATTTGGCATTCGCGCAGGTCGCAAATTAAAGAAGAGCGCTTCCTGTAAACAAACGGCGAGAATGTGTCTACATCATTAGCGTGCCACAATTATAACATGGGAGCTAAAGATACACTCGCCCTCCCGCTTGCACTCCCTGACTGGAGCAAATGAAGTATAACCTCTTTTTTTTTTCTTCTTCTTCTTCCTCAAACGACCGGTTGTTTTATCGGTTTTTTTTTTGGAACAGCAGTAAACGACATGGACCAAGTGAGGATTTAGGAATGTAGGATGAAGACGATATAAAGGAACAAAACCGCTGTTTTCATTCGGAGAGAATGCATCCTAAGTGAGGAGGCAGACTCAGGAAGATGCTGTGTGTCCTGAATGAATATGTATTTCATGTAAATTGTGCACACACGGCATATTGTAATGGTCTCGGTTAGACTTTGCATTTCTTTGGTCATGCAAACATGCCCACATGTAAAAAACAGACAGAGGGAGATGGACAGAATGCATGCAGGGGAGATCTATAATTTCTCCGAATAGTAGCGGTGCAGATGTAAAGCGATGACACAGTCGGAGCTAAAGACATATAAGAGACAGATGGTCTGAGAGAAGAGACGACAGGAGGATCACATGATGGTGTGTACACATGCTCAGCGACACACAGCACATAAATCTCAAAGGCAAACAGTGAAATAGCCATTGACACCTTATCAAACAGTCGTATGACCATCATCTTCCCACAGAGACGTTCACTGCAGCCAATAAACAAGTTGACTGGCAGAGCAAAGCCACATGTGAACGCCAGCAGAGGAGAGTTGGTTTGGAGAGAGAAGGAAGTCACTTTTGTTTACTCGTATTTCGGACTCCTTGGTGCACACGACCCCCCGGGGGGCTGGGTGACACCGGCCCTAATCCTAAAGGCAAACTCGCCCCTGGATGTGAGAACCTGATACAATTTCCTCTTTTTCTGAGTGGAGCAAACAGACTACGCCTCGTTTTTATAGCACAGGTTGCATGTGAAAACAAATTGTGTGCAGTTTCCAGCTGAACATAAACTTGTGCATACCGGCGGACTGAATCTCACTTTCATATGTGCGACATCAATCAGCTTGATGACAGCGACAATGCTGTTAATTCATCTATCGTGACTCCTCGGTGAGACGACCTCGTGCTTCTCGTCTGAGCTTGGTCGCTGCGACCTCACCCGACCTCTTTCATCATGTACACTCAGCTTAATGTCGCTCTGTTCACTTTTCAGCCTGGACAGAGGAATGAAATGCCTTCGCAGATTTCCCCGGGATGGTGCAGACGCCCTACCGGGCCGCTCTGCTTATCGCTACGGCGGCAATAAAAATTCATTGAGGGCTATCATTTTCTGCGAGGCGAGTCACGACAAGTTGGTTGAAGCGGCCGGCCACCGTGATGGAGGAGGAGCAGTAAAGATCTCAGAGAAATTGAGAGCCGGCGAGGTCGTGATTGGACACTAAAAAGGGCCAAACATGCCTTTTTCCCAGGTTACCAGAGATAATGATGTTTGAGATGCAGTAAAACCAGCTGACGCTAGATAAACACTGCTACTGCCAACGCCGGGTTGTTGTGGGATTATTTATCACGATGTATGCACTGCAGACGTTGATTCTCACAGCAGGTTCGTGCTCTCGGCGGCCACGCAGACATCTCCTCAACCTATAGAAACACGCTGACTTACACACACTTTACTTTAAAGCTCTTGAGGTGACCTGGACTGTCCTCTTTCACCTCTGAACTTGCAAAGATATTGCTGTTTGTTAGTACCAGTGCCTACGCTTCAATAGACTCCCAAACACCACTCAGCAGCACTTAACACACTCATCAGGGATAACTGCTCTCTCTCTCTCTTCCTCACTCGCTACAGAGTTTTCACACACACTCTCTCTACCTCAGCCGGCATCAAAATGCTTTCACAGCATTCACTCGGATTCCTTCTCCTTTCCTTTTCACTTTGTTTCCCCGCTCCCTCTCTCTCTCCCCGTGTTCATGCTCTGATGAAATCAAAGAGGGAATCTGTGTCTGCCAGCTACTGTACTTACATACACACTTCCAGCAGCGCAGACTGCAGACGAATCGAGGGAGCCGAGCACCTTTTATCTGCCCACAGAGCCTCACATTTAAACAGATTACAAGGAAAGCTTGGACTCCAGTAAGACAATTACCGGACTGATGATCTTCATCAATATTGTCTAGACAATGTCTAGACAACCTGCGCATTCTCAGGTTATATCTATTTGAGGATGTATGTATCTGGTCAAGTGTTGTTCTTAGTTTCACTCTGTGCCAGTAGAACCGAGAAATGTGTCCGTGCTGTAATCATGATAATTAAAGTACATCAAGTTCTTTAACTATCTAATCTGTCCAGAGCAACTGAGGTTTCCTCGCAGAGCAAAGCTGGTCGGGGGGAATGAAACACACAGAGACACACACAGTCCTCTCTTCCAGTCTGCTGGACAATCCGACCAATTAATTGGTGACTTTGAAGAGGCCACGTGAAGCCAACTGATTGGACGAATCTAAATCTGAGTGCTGATTGCCTGGCACGCCTGTCCGTGGGCCGGTTCGCCCGCCCCCGGGCCTGGTGACCGGCCAATCAGGAGACAACAAGCTCCTGTGTGGCCTGACCTTGTCGGAGGACAAAGGGGTCAGAGGGTATGGATCACAACATCTGAAATATTCCACTGTGGTCGACCAGTGGAGGTCAAATACAGTGTGACGACGCAGGATATTAAAATATATATCAAACTCACAGAGTTTACTCTTGAGCTGTTTTGTTTTAGAGCCATAACCAAAAGAAAAGGGAGACCAAGTGTCTTATCGTCAATCAGCATGATCCCAACTTTCATTCATTCATTCATACATCAACATTCAATTCCCTGAAATACAAAGCGGGATATTTCAAATTGGATTAATCTTAGAATATCAGGAAAAAATGAGACTTATAGATTCCAACTATTAAAGGTAAGTTAAATAGCAAATATCAGCTTCATGTTGAACGTACCTGTGACTGCACCAGCCACGAGAGATATCAAACCAATGAGCAGAAATCTCAGGCCGCTACTCAGACACCAGAACCGTGTGCAGACAGCAACACGCCGCCGTACGGGGAGCTGTTTGCCTTGGCACGGCGCGCTGTGCTCTTTACAAACGGTCGGGGTAATTGGTGATACATATCTAATATCGCCAGTCATCGCCTCACTCCCTGGATGTTTCTGACAAGCAGAAGGGAAACCCTGTAGCCCTCGAAAAACAGAGCAAACCCCCCGCTCATGCTCCCGCTGCCGCGCTCGAGTCTCATCCGCATCGCAGCCGCGGCTCCGACCCGGTGCCTGAATGTTATTCTGTTTCCCTCGCACGCCAGGCCCTCAGAGAAGCCAAGGGGTGTCCTTACAAATTCACACAGGCAAGAAGGAGTACTTTATACTGGGAGAAAAAGAGGAGGCCTGGTCATGTCCGTGAGGGACTCCACACCCCCCCACCCCCCAACCCCCCCTTCCATTGCAGGCATATGATCTGTTAGCTTTGCCTCTGCCCTTCGAGTATTACTCTTCACAGAGAAGCATGATCCAAGGCACAACAGCTACAATGAGGTTTCTCCAGAGGGCTTCTGGGTATTAAACAAAGGGGCCTGTTGGCAGGAACTAGCTAGCAAACAGCTGGGCTAATAGAGTGGGACTAATTAACTACAGGGCTCGTTGTGCGAGTCCTACTGTCGGGGCCGGCTGGATGTTTACAAAGATCTCCCGGAGAAAAGTAGGAGAAAAATAAAAGGGCTTTCTTCTTCGTCTGCTCTGGAGGGAGCGGGGAGACACTTAGGGCCGATTTTAATGACATGTGTGAAGCAAATGTGATTCCCCCCCCTCCCGCCGCCGCCCCCCCTCTCCACTTTTCATAACTGCCAATGGAAGTCAGTGCTGGAAAATACCGCCGGAATCTGGTCCAAGCGTAAACACCGATGCTTAGAACTCAGTATGGGAGCGACCGCACCACATGTAACAATAAAAACTTGTTTTGTATTTGCTCAAACTGTCACCGTGACACTGACATGGCACCGTAACAACATCTGCTGATGGCTGCATCAATAAATACCTGCTTTTATAACGTATTAATTAGCGCGTGTTGGATTCTTGCAGCTGTTATATCGGAGAGTTTCTGGGATCCTTCTAGCAGCGAGCAGCCAACCATCCAGAGATGAGGGCAGAGCGGAGCATGTGTTTTCTGAGGAATAAGGCTGAGAGCGAGGAGACCGTAGTTCACCAGTTAAAGGCCCTCGACCAGCCAGCATCCTCCCTCTGAGCTGTCTCGCTCCGCTGGAGGTGGAGGATGGAGGGACGAAGGGGGCAAACACGGAGCAGGGTGATGGAGAGACAAGCCGAGGGAGCTTAGAGAGAGAGAGGAGGAGGGTGTTTTGACAGACTGAGGTGAATGAGTAAAAGGGGGGAGATGGAAGGATGGATGAGAGGAAGACAAAAAGAGAGGTATTAGCAGCTGTGCAGGCGGAGGGGAAGAAATAAAGAAGGGATGTAGAAATCAGGAGAAAGAAGAAGGAGGAAACATAGAGGAGGAAGACAAGAAGAAGAGTTAAGATAGAGGATCAGAAAGTGAAACGGCTACACAGAAGGATGACGGAGGAAATAAGTGCACATGAAAGAGTGTAGCAGAGTCAGAAACAACGATTGATTGATGGAGGAAGAACAGTGACAGAAAGGTGGGGAAGATGGAGAGAGAGGGAGAGAAAGGAACAAAGAGAAGGTGAGAGAAGGGGAAATAAACAAAGGTAGTGTTTTCGAGTGAGTGGGAAGCATGGAAGAAGAAAAAAAAAGGGGGAGGAGAGAGAAAAGCACCGGCGTACACAAGGAGAGAGAGAGAGAACCCGACTGAGAACGAAAATGAAAGAGAGAGACACAAGAGTAGGTGGGAGACAAGGGAAAACCGGAGAAGAGAGGGAGGATGTGAAGATGAAAGAGCGAGAGAAGGAGGGAGGAGAGACAGTGAGGTGAAGCTGTCGGGTGGAGAGCGAGCAAAGTGCCAAACAGATAAATAACCAGCTTACTGGGATTACCAAGTGACTGACACACAATTTGTCAGAGCCAATATGACGTGGCAGTGATAGCTCTTAGCCCACATAAACCTGAAACCGGTCCAAGATGTCCTCCGGTATTTGCTGTTGTCACCGCATCCTGATGTGTGTGTGTGTGTGTGCCAGGTATTCCTCATGTTGTGGGGACATATATCCGTTCACACGGTCGTATTTTGGCGACCGGCTTCCTCGTGTGCACAAAGAGCGACTCCAAGATGTAATTGATTAGACTTCCAGGGTGAGGACTCGCTGTGAGTCTGACGTGAAGCGGTGATAGTCATAGTTAGAGTAAGTCTCCAGGAAATGAGCTCAAGTTAATGCGATGTCCTCTGAAGTGATGGAAACCTGTTTGTGTGTGTGCCTGCGCCGCATAAAGACAGCAGACAGCAAGCACACACTCAGACATGCAGACTATCTGCAGGCCTTGGAAAGACATTGGAAGAGCTGTTTAAGGCTGATTTAAGATGCTACATGGTCGGACGTACGTGGACACCGTGGAGACGAATGACTCTTATTCTGAAAAGTTAAGTGTGAACTTGATTGATTGTCGTAAATAGTTTCATGGAAAATGTCAAAAATAAGATAAAACTGAAAGTAATAAATAATCCAGCTTTTTTCTAGAGATAAAACAGATGCCAGAGCTTTGGACCCTCTTATACCCACTTATATCCAGCACATCCACAAACATCTCAAGGAACCAATGAAACTGCCTCATTCTTTAAGGCTGACACGCACCCACATACATGTTCAACAAACACACATCCTACTGGCCTCTAATGGTCTTCAACAACAAAGAGAAATTGCAATAACTGGGACAAGTAGAGGTAGAGAGTGAGATATGAGGAGATAGAGAGAGAGAGAGAGGGGACTGAAAGAGAGAGGGAGGAGGCGGGTCTATAATTGGAAAGATGTGAAAAATGAAGTGTCAGTTTGGTCAATAGAGGGCAAAGGTCACGGAAGCAGGAGCCCAAACTCGGCACAGAGCACGCTCATTAGAGCGACCAATCAGATCGTGCCTGGCTACCCAGGACCATTAGTCATCAGAGTTAAAGCGTGCACACACACACACACACACACACACACAGTGTTGCTTTGTCTTCCCCTACTTCCCTGTATATTCACTTATTTCTGTATCAGTTTGAACTCCTCTTCCTCACCATCAGTCTATCTTTTATTCCACCACAACTCTCGTCTCACCTCTCAGTCCCTCAGCCCCTCGCCGCTCCTCACCGGGAGACAAAGAGAAAGACCGAAATGTGTGTGTTGACAATATAAATGGCTGCCCGCTGGAGTGGAAGGCATGGCGGCGCTCTCTGCTCCCGCCCAGGCTCTGCCTCCTGGCACTGGCAACGCTGCAAACCGCTCGCCTTGACATCGCCTTCAATAATATATGAAGTTGCTTTTTTGCCTACAGTTTGTTTGCAATGCCGCCCCACCACGGAGCTGCCTGTCTCCCTCACACAGACACACACACACACATATTCTTAGAATGCACACACCTTGTCTATCTGCAAGCACCATGTGGATTTCAAGCTACATGCAACAGAAGATCCGGCACACTACAGCTGCATTATGTTCCCTCAAAGTGATGCACACACGATAATACATGAAAATCAACATGTTCTTATTACAACGCCAAAATATTCCTTAATTGGTCGGTCGTTCCGCAAACCAATAATAACACCAACCGTGCAGTCGGGAGGTTTTTAGAAGCAAATGCACACAAACACGACTAAATATGCTCAGATGGAAAGTTAACTTCGCTCTGAAGGACTGTAACTTGAAACACACACCCGGGTCACAAGTTGGCACGGGAATGCAGAAAGTATGAGAGCACCTGGGTGCCGGCCATGTAACACACCACGTCTGCTGTGTTTGTGTATCCCTGGGCAAGACAAGTGAAGCTCTACCAGTTACAGAGGCTCTCCTCTTTTAACTGACCGTGACCTCTGACCTCCCTGTGGCTTATGAGCGGCAACTGCAAGCTGTTGCAGAAGTGTGAACGAGCCCGTCAATCACATCTGAGATTCTGTTTGTGTGTGTGATGCAATGTGCTCAGCAGCTACGGCTGCACGTTAGGAGTGCTTCCTTTCATCTGAACGCGATGAATAAAAAGATGGTTTCTTACCCTGTTCGCTGCTGTTGTCGCCGCTGTGTGACGTGTGTCCGCCGCTGGACGGCCCCGGCGTGCCTCCAGAGCGCGTGGATGCCGTGTCGTCATGATCTCTGTTCCAGGATGTCTGTCATAGCAAGAGAAGGGACAGACAAGTCAGTCAGCTATTGTCACTTTGTTCTATCATCATTTGATGTGTTGGTTTTTAAAGGGCAAGCTGCCTCTTTATTTTAGAATCTGTTCGTTTTATATACATCATGTGCAAGGAAACACACACACACACACACACACACACACATAACACAGAGCCACAAAATCACGATGCAAAATAAACTCATTGTTTGCTAACTCTCAGCCCGGCCACGCAGCGTGTGTTAACCCATGAAACAGCCTTATGGAACAAGGAGCGTCAGGGGGCTGGATGAAGAGAAGGGGTTCAGAGGAATAACAAGTGAACATTCTGTGTTAGTTCCCAGCTTTCTGAGGCATGCAATCCTCGGCTGTCTCAAACCACTAGCAGATGAAAATACAAAACAGCTACAACTTAAGATAGACCGCAGCAAGCGCCAGGGAGTGATGTCATCCAGGCGGAGAGGTAAATAACTCAAAGTGTTGCTACATGAGAATAAATCCTCTGTGTTGATCAAAAAATGAAACCGAAAAAAAAAAAAAGATGTGCAATCCCACGAAGGTAGATTTAAATCACATAACACAGAGCCAAGATGTAACAACTTCAGCTCGCTATCCTCAAACTGAAATGAATAAAACAGTAAAAGGTGCTTTTCAAATAGAGCAGATCTTTACAAAATCGTTTACAGAGACCCGAGATTCATATACCGACATTATAATGCAATTAAAACCTTCATAACAGACGGCCAAGACTTGCTGCTTCCTCCGAGTTAGTATCTTCAAACTGAAGTATCTGACAAGAGAAGAGAGACTCAGGAGACTTTGATTTATATATAGCATGGTGTGAGTGTGTGTGAGCGTGAGTGTGCACGAGGGTAAAGGACAGTCTAAGGCCAGATGAGTGCACCCGGGAGAGCGGCGAGCGAAGGATCCAGACGGGAGAATTAAGAGAAAACACACATGCACACATACAGACCTCGGCGCTGACATTCGTACACACTGAAGAAGAAAATGTTCAACAAACACACACTCAAATCCCATTCGGCCCTGTAACGTACTACTGAAACTAAACCAGATGTTGCATCTTATCTCCTAGAGCCTCTGAGAAGCGACATTAGTGCCGAGGACGGGAGAGAAAAGAGATTTCAAAGTGTAAGGAAATAGAATCTTTTGTATTATCACAGAAAGCTCGCGATCCCGAATAAACACATGACAGACAAAAGGCAGCGGCGCTCGCTGGGGTGTACTCCGCCACCTGCGTGGGCCTTCGCTTTGCTCTGTGAAATCAAATGAAGCAGATATCAAGGGGCAATGTGGTGTCTGTATCACGCTTTTAGGGCTACGTGAGAAAATGAGTGATAGAAACCCACACGGAGGAGGAGAGGAGGCGGAGAGGGAGGGGAGGGGAGGGGGGGAACACACTGGGGAACAACTGGTTTCAATTGGGATACTAGTGGTGCTGCCTGTTTGAAGAGGATTTGGAGTCGAGTTTAACATTATGAAAAAAAAAAAGG
>CAAKHC010010728.1:45443-60429 GCA_901007825.1 Macroramphosus scolopax
CCCCTCTGTCTCTTTCTGAGGTTGTGTGTGTGTGTGTGTGTGTGTGTGTGTGTGTGGGAGAGAGGGGGGGGGGGGGGGGGGGGGGGGGGGGGGGGGGGGGGGGGGGGGGGGGGGGGGGGGGGGGGGGGGGGGGGGGGGGGGTGAGAGAGGGGGTCAAACCTCTCCTCTATTCAACTACAAAAGCCGCTATTACCAACAATCACCGCGATGATTCAAAGGTTTGTATTAGGACCAGCAGCGTGCCACTGTAGAGGAGAGAGAGGATGAAAAACAGAGAGCGGGAGTGTGTGTGTGTGTGTGTGTGTGTGTGTTGTGTGTGTGTGTGTGTGTGTGCCTAATAAGTTGTAACTCAATCCATACTTCAACCAGGAGCAAATAGCTTAGCGATAGCGGTGTACTGATTAGGAAAAAAACTAGTGGATGACCCCGGCGCTCTGGGTTTCCATTCAGTTGGGAGGGAGGGGCAGAGGTCACCCTTTGACCACCAGAGTTACCTAAACCAACACTGCTGGGTCTCACTGACCTGGAAACAGGCATTTGTATTGCATAACAGTGCCAATTGTTGGGGAAAAAGACACAGGGATAGCGCTATCAAGAGTAAATTCTTAAACAGTGACCACAACACTAAGCTAACATGAAGGAGGGCTTGTTAGGGAGAGATTGTGCCGGCCGTAATCTAGACAGCAAAAGTATTGATGTTATTTCTAATTGAAGGCCGTTTGAAATTTAGTATAAAGGAAAGAAAAAAAAGGCTCTGTAATATAAAAATACCTCTCCACTAAATGAACTCAACAGATCAACTGCTGAGCATTCATAATCGTTTAAGAGCCACTCACAACCACAAAAAGTCAGGCGGGGAATATTTTAAAAGGGAAGTTTCAATTATTTCCAGTCCCACTTCAGCCTGCATGGCTCAATCAAGTAGAGGAGCTCTTGAGACTTGGAGTGAGTCCTCAGCACTATTAGTAGTGTTCTGCTCTACAGCGGAGACACCGGGCCCTCGGAGTTCATTAGCAAATTGCTGCGCCCCTCCCCGCGCTCTCTGCGCAATTAAAGGCAACTGTGCAAATGGCGTACGGCGGCATGGAAATACCTCTCTGCTGCTTTGGACTGGGGTGAACATGTGCGCCGGGCAAACAAGCAGAACGACCACGGCCACATTTCCACATCAACAAGAGGACTGTGAGAGTCATATTCAGCATGGACACACAGCTTTCCACATTAAAGACCTCTGTGAAACTACCTCAGAATAAAAGATATATATATATAATATGTTTCTGTGCATGCAGCAGAGCGTAAAGAAAGATGTATAAGTTTTATGGGGCAATTGGAAATGTGCTGCTCAGGATAAGAAAATGTGCTGGCAACCTCTCTGGGGAGCAGCAGGGAAAGGGTTAAGGAAGTCCAACTGGTGCTAACCAGTCACTCCACTCACGTAGCACCTGAGGGGGGGTGCTGCATTTATCAGGCTAGTCTGAACACACACATGAACACAGCAGTGTGCACACAAACACAGCCATACACACACATATATGCATGCACAAGCAGACAGGCATGCGGCTCCTGCTCGTTTTTCGCACACACCTACACAAAGACACACACAAACAGGAGAAGGGTGAGTCCCAAACTGGCTGGACCACATTCACAAGCCAGCGCAGAGCCTCTCTGACTTTTTCACCTCACAGCAATGCTCTGCCTTCTCTCTGAAAGGGGTTTGCTCAGCGTCTGACAAAAACACGAGACAATGTAAAGACATGCGAGGGATATTCTGAATATTACTCTGATGACACGAGGGTGCATAATTCAGCCGGAGAGTCCACGTTGTTGGATTGTTGCGTTTAATAAATTCAAAGTATTTTTTTTTTCCTGACATTTTATTTTCTCTGCTACAGTCGCCTCACTGGAATAAATTGGTTTATGAATAAATGTGCCTTCTTTCTCCATCTTGTTAACATTGCTCCTTTGTGCAAATTCTCAGCATTTTTTTCCAGTCCGCTTCAACTTTATGCCCGGGGGCATATATTAAAAATACATACGGAAAGAGATAATGCACACACAAACGCAAAAAATTCGTTAAGGATGTCGCAGCCTAACAAACGGAGATAAGATGTCACACAAAAATAGTCCACAAAATTCAAAATAATATATATTCAGCTGCAAGTAAGCCATGAAGTGCAGTGCCATTACATTGACAATATGAGTATTCAGCAGTGAGAGGCATGCACCCTCTGCCTCTGCCTGTTTGGATATGCCCATTTAGACACAGCCGGCTGCTGTGGACAGTCTCCACGTTATTCAACTGGAACATCAGCCCATCCTTCAATATTACACATCTGTCAAAAAGTTTTCCCAGTGTTTTAAAGCTATGCCCGTCGGGTCATTTATATTATGCTGTCAATGTAAACAAGCGTGTGTGGATTTGCCCTGAATTGGCTATATGAAGGGACCATCATTCTGTTAAAATAGGCCACGTCTTCATCTTACAGTCAATTAAAGATCTGCATCAGTGCCCGAAGCACAACATAATTTCCTTCATATACCTAGAAACCCAGGGGGTTTAACACATTCTATTTCCATATCAATATACCATAAGGCTTCATTCCATGTCCTGACCTAACAAAGAAAAAAAAAAACTTTTGACAAGTGAATCCCAGAGAGAAAACCGTTCAAAGAGACACTTAAATGCACAAGTGGCGTCTGTGTTATTTAATTCTGTTTCTGGATTAAATGAAGTGTTATCTTCTGGGTGATCTTTCTCATTTCCATAATCAGACATAAGGGCCTGGGATGGAGGACTGCATGCAAAAGGGGTGGGGGTCCTCCCAGTCGGGCCCCAGTCTGCTCCCAGTCCTGCCATTCAGCCAGGAACATAAAAGCCGGTGGCGGTCTCTCTCTCTCTCTCTCTCTGTCTCCCTCTCTGGAGCTCTAAACTCAGACCAGCCACTCAACCATATGGATGTCCGCGGATTTAAATTATTTAGCCTAATCGCTTCATTACTTTTTATGTCGGACTGTGCCTTTAATTTGGGCACTTGATTTCCCCCCTCATCATTATCCATAGGTTACAGACACTACTCTTTCATCAAAGTCGGTCCAAAAAAGGGACTGTAAAACTTTTTTTTTTTGGAAACATGGTCTCACAGCCTGTCCGTCTCCCGCTATTAATAGCCCCAAATCCAGATTTGCATAATTCTAATCATCCTTGCTGTTATCATTATTTAACGGCAGTGTATGGACCATTAGGGTCATGCCTATGCTGCACTACAATGTCCCCGGAGTGCCAACAGTCAGTGGAGCACATAATGAAGACGGTGGTTATCTCTGATATCTGCACAAAAGAAAAACACTCCCTGATCTACCTTTAATACCTTCTGTTGCTTTCAAACAAAACAAAAAAAACCCTCTTATTGGTTGCGGAATCTGTGCACTCTGAGCGAAATAAAAGGGTGCAGAGAGGAGGGGGCTCGATAAGCAATGTGCACTCATGTCTAAGGAAAAACACTGACAAGACGCGTAATGAACCGTGAACTCCACCGTGGAGAGACCAAGGTGCCTAAACCAGAGTCCAACATCTCGCTGCTGGTCTCAGCAGAGATAACACCTCATTTCTGCCACAAAAAGAGGAGACAAAGTGGGAGAGAGGCAATAAATTAAAATCGACATGAAACAGGTCGCGTTTATGGCGATGCCTTCCCGAGCTAATCTTCCGGGGGTCGGTTCCGGGTTCAGGTCTTAATGGGCCAATAAGAGCAACATTATTCAGAAAATTGTTCATTCCGATGGACGGAATATAAAACGCCTTTAATCATATGCAAATAACAGCGCAGTGGAGTAGTGACCCAGAATAGCTGAATAGCCGGCAGGGACACACACACACACACACACACACACACGCACGCACGCACACGCACGCACACGCATGCAATGGGAGGGAGAGATAGAGATGTACCTGATCTAGAGCCACCGATCTGGTGATTTCCTCGCTGTCTGACTTGGACCCGCCTTCTCTGTCGTCTATGACCAGGTCGATGGGCATCTTGCCTTTCAAGCAGCTGATGTACCGATGACAGAAGTTATCACACAGCTCGTGCACCTACGTAGAGGAGAGGCAGAGGCGTCGTCACACACTCACAACACACACATTTGACATGCAAAAGAGTCCCGAGTATATTCAAATGTGAGGAGATGAGTTATCACTGACACTATTTTTGGCACTGTGATGAATTATTTAAATAAAAAAAATAAAAAAGCACACATACTTTCTTCATATCACGTGTTTTAGACAGACTGAAACCTCTTTAATAATGACTATTGAAATTATGCAAAACTGAGAGATAAATCACGCTGGACTGCTGAAGGCTGGTTGCGGTGTAACTTTATTTTTTTTTTTCTCCTCCTCTCAAAATAGAGATATCGTCGAAAATTGACAGTGACAAGAGGGCTCATGGGCCACAACGCGCTCAACACCCGTGTTAAATTCATCATCGGTGCCCCGGGTAGTGGCCATTAGATGAGAGTGACCCGCTTGACTGACATTTAAGGTAAACTGTTTAATTTCGTCTACTTATTACATTATCGCTGCCAACGCGGCGCACCAATGCGCCTGAGAAACAGCTGTCAGGTGGGCAGAGACACGTGAAGAATCCTTTTGATGAACTGTTTGGAGGGTTCACACTCTTTTTTTATTTGTGTTACGGGCTGCAAGATCTGAGAGGAAAGGAAAAGAAGCGGGGCATGCAAAATGATGGGAGATTTTTATTTGAGCTTTTAATAATGTTTCCTAAAGTTTGCACTGTAGACAAATACACGCACTACTTTCTCTCCACAGATGGCAGCCCCGGGGGCCTTTTACCCTCCACTAAGAATCATTTCTTTAAAAAAAAAAAAAAAACCCTGCAAAGTTCGCCTACATGTTTCACCTTGCATGCAATTTCTGCCAACATTAAACTTCATTAAAAACACGCGGGGAGATTTGGGCACAGAGAGATCCGTTCCAGTTGTAACAGCTTGCGTCGTGATTAAACGCGGAAGAGAAACGGCCCCGTGATTGATTTTGACGCTAATTATAACCGACCAGCAAAAATACATTTATGCAAATGCAGCCCCCATAGGTCTGAAGTGGCACACTGGACATAAATGGCGAAGAGAATATTACCTTCTCCAGCTCCAGAAGATGAAATCGTAAAACTTGAATGGCTTGAATCATCTGAAAAATTAAAATAACAATAAAAAATGAGCTGCTCACATCTCTTGATATTAAACAGGAACGTTTTTCTCAATACAAGTGACTGCAGACGAGGAATATATTCATAAGAAGGGATTTTTATGTGGATCTGATATTAAACTTGGACGTTATTGCAATATGGAGACTACAGACCGGCGCTGCAATAAGCCTCAGAGCCAGAGATCTATTAGCCACCAACAAGTGAGGGGAGAATCTCTCATATCACATTCAAAGTAGCACATTTTACAAAGTGAAAAGCATGAATAGAGCAACTTTCCCCGGCGGAGTTCAAAGGTGTGTGACAGCTGTCTAATAACGGCCCTTCATCTGCAGATACAACCGGGGGCCATCGTGATATCAAACGGCCCCAAAAAAAGGAGGAACATAACCTCCAATCGTGGTTTAACTTTTCAGCACCACATGGCTCTCTGACACTCTAACAGGCATTTCTAACAACAGCTGCTATCAGAAACACTCTTGGGAAAATAGACTAATTTGTTATATATATATAAGAAAAATGTATCTTACCAGATTATCCAATTCTGGGTTTGATGAAAATAAAGGTTTTTCTGCCCGAATCTAAAAGCAAAAAAAAAACATTTTCATAAAATACATGAATGCTTTGGCTAAAATATGAAGAAAACTGTGAATAACGTATGAAGGATGTTAAAATGTTAAATGCACGTATCAAAAAAAATAATGCAGTATTAATTCCCAACTTATCGCACAACAAAGTAGATGAAATATTTAAATTTAACTTTACGCACAAGAGTCAGTCAGAGCTGCAGACTCTGTGCACGCAGGCAAAGAGCTTCAACCAGCCTGAACATGCAGATTTCATGAAAAAAAAAAAGAAGAAGAAAAAAGTCAAACTTTCCTGACCTGTTTTGCAAACACTGCTATGTCTTCATTGAAAGATTCCGATGAACAGACGTCTCCTCCTGCCACCCCGGGCTCTCTGGGGGTGCAAGTCGCTAATTCACATTTCTCAAAAATCAGTGCAAGCAAGGGGAACAGAGGGTGCCTGGGAACACACACAATAGCAAATGTCACCAGAGAGAACAGCGCCGGGGTCAAGACTACTCCGGGCTAGATTTAGCCAGGCATGCTACTCTTCAACAACTCGCCCATGGGGACTGCTGCTGCAGCCAGTGCTATTATATTATGCAGAGGCTCAGAGAGAGGCAGCAAACAGCGGGCAGACTTGTGTGATTAAATCTAACAGAAGCCTAACAGCATTAAAGCTTTGTAGTCAGTCAAACACTTTCTCGCGCTGGTTGGATCAGAGGGGCTCGTGAGTTTGGCACAAATGTCAGAAGGGCACATTTGCACATATTTGACAATCGTATCGTTTAATTCACCAGAGTAAATATGTGCAGCCCAGTCAGTGTGTTAAGGACAACGACTTAAAAAAAAGTTGTGCCACTATACGTTGAAATTGTTGCAGCACGTGGAGATATTATGCTTATAATATTTTAATTAATAAACGCCACGCATATATGGGGATTTACTTCAAACACTATATATTTTAATTATAGTGGAACCTGGCACATTGAGCACAATTAATTAAAATGTTTTTATTTACACAAAAGAAGGTGATTATTTAGCTTATAATAAAAGATGGAACTTTAAAAGAAATTAAAAGTCTATAAAAAAATATTGAATTTGCTAATTAACGTTGAATGTGCCATAATTAAGAGCCAGAGTGTTTTTGTCAGGGAAATACTAAACTAGGGGATTCATGAGGAACATTGTTGGGAAAAAATACCAGCAGTAAGTTACTTTTTACTCTTCTAAAATATAGTTTCTCTGCAGAGACACGTGTTTAAAAATGACTGGAGGAAAACAATAAAACTCCAAACAACAGAAAGTTAAAAGAATGCAGCTGCTCTCGGTCCCAGCGCCTCTGCAGCAGTTTGGGGCTCCAGTGTTCACTTTGAACGGTTATCCAACCCTGAGCCGGTGCTTCTCCTGACGGGACTAACTGTGCGCAGATCCCGGACGGTCCCTGCGGGGTCGGTACGCACGTCTGGCCCGCAAGAGAGTGAGTTTCCCCGGCGAGACCGGAGGTTCACACGTACCCGTATATAGCGTCTTTATCTCTTTTGAGGGCGTCGTTTACAGAGGAGCCCATACTGGGGGGCATGGTGTTGGTGTGGGCGGTGTGCGGGTACTGGTGGGAGTGCAACTGGGGCCCGTGGTTGAGGTGCACCGCCTGCATGGAGCGGGCGCCGTGCGGGTCTCCGTACATGGTGGTCGGGATGCCCACCCCGTCCATCCCATAGTGGGGCAAGTCTTCGTACTGCACACAAGCAAACACACTCACAGTTAATACACATGCACAACAATATACACAGAAAACTCACAACAACTTTGCTACAAACAAGTCACATTTTTAGAAGTTTATTAAAGTACAGGAAGTCTTGATTTTCGTTTTTTTTAAACAGTAAATTGTTTATTTGCAAAACAAATGGACACTTTTCAGCATTTGTCTTGAGTTGTTTCCTGACTCGACTGCACCAAGTGTTTTCTACCTTCTTCCAAAATACTGGCACATAATAAAACAAGAAAATTAAACGCCCTTTATTATTATTCAGTTTCCCCAAATTCAAAATTTAAAGCGTAAAAACTGCACATGTGCCATGTTAGGTTTGGACTTCCTTTTACAGCTGGGAAGCTGCAGCATTTGTTTAGTAGTAAAATCCAGTTTAGTTATCAACTTCCCGTGTTGTTCAGAGGGAAATCAGACTGAACTATTAGGATCAAAAGTTAAACTACACCAGCAAGGCTCCGTTCATGTTAGTGTTGTTGTCATTAAGCAGCCAGTAAAAAGGCTGTGCTTCAGCTTGTCAATGTTTTCTCATTTTAAAGGCTAATAATTGTGCATCAAGTTACCACCCATCAAGCGCATTGTCATTGTGCAACAAATGCCAGTCAAGGCTTTAGTGTTGTTCCACAAGCTTCAACCTAGGGCATATTTAAAAAACTAGTTGCACGTGTTGAATTCGAGTTAAATAATCCCCCTCACACGATGGTCTGCTTTATCAATCAAACTGCTGATTTGTAAAAATGCTGAAATGTCGATTCCTGTCTGCGAAAGCCTCAATGAAATCTTTATTTGAGGTTTTGCTTCTATAAAAGATTTACAAGAGGCTGGAATCGGTGATGGTGCTCTCTGAAAGCGACAAACAAGTGTTGGGGAAAGCGTAAAGAGCATTATCACTTAAAGCCGAACATTTCGACCCTAAAGGGAAAAGAGGTGCGAACCCCCCAGCGTGGCACGGATCCCCCTGCCAAACTAAGTAGCTGAATGTGTCCCGAATATATCGGTTTTTACACTGTTTACTATCCGCGCGAGGATCCCAGCCACTGTTGTGAAGCAGGACCTCCGTGTGTAAATCAAAGCGTTTGTCATCACCTCAATACCAATAATTGCCTCTCTGGCTTCATGCTAATATTTTATAATTTTGCGGTGGTCGTGAGGAAAGATGTTTTTTCATAAATGCTAAATGAAAAATGATAAATGCTGATTTATTTTTGCCTCATTGCCTCCCCCAGTTACTGCCCTGTCATAACTAATCTAGGAAACATATCCGATGTGAGATACGATCACTCTCCGAATGTCCCTCGGTGGGCCGGTTTGTCGAGCAAACGAGTGCGGCCGTGCGTAATATCGTGCCAAAAGACGCCAAACATGAAATTCAGCCTTCCATGTGTCAGGGAGACGAGGGGGAACTTTCGCCGCGAGTGTGAGTCCGTGCGGGTCTGAGTGTCATCAAGCCACGTTACAGTGCAGGACTGCATTGAAGCACAGTAGAGAAACTTTTTAGGGGGATTGCCCTACGTACCCGTTGCGCCATAACCCTCCTCACTCCCTGGTCGTCCGTTCAGTTTAGATAAATCCCCTCTGAGGCCAGGGTGGAGACGAAATGAAGAAAGAAAATCCAAATAAATCGGAAGATGTTTCAGCCAAAATCCCGTATGCCTTTTCTCCGCGGTATAGTGAGCCCAGCCCCGCTCTCTGCGCAAGTTTAGCCCAGGCGCGGCGAATAGGTCCTCGGCTATCCTCGGGGCAGCGGCACCAGGCTCCTTTTCCAAAACCAGGATGAAAATAAAAGAGCACCTCAAACAAAACTGGCGACTCTCATGGCTTTTTTTTGCCACTCCGCCTGTCAGTCACAACGCGAGGGCTTGTCAAAAGTAGCAGATGAAAGATGGTCCGACGCGCGCCTCCACGGGATCGGCACCACCTAAATGTTAATGGTCACAATCACAGTTAAAAAATGAAGCAGCTCTCCTCTCGTTTTCTTTGATCACTCTCGGCTCCCGGCTTGATTTTCTTATGCAAAAGCGTCTAGAGGAGATCAAGAGGAGGTGGGGTGATAATTCTGGCTTAGGCTTTCTTAAAGGAGCCACGATCGATGCTATGCGTGTGTGTGCGCATCTACGTGTGTATGCGTGTGAGTGCGTGTGTATGCGTGAGCCGACCGCCCGTTTGTGTACAATGGATGTGTGTGTTGAGCTGAGGAGGAGCGGAGGATCTGGACCAGACTGCTGAAACCCGGAAGTAGTGGTGGCCATAACAGGTCGCGTCTTACACAACGCACCGGGCTGCAGCAAGTCGTGCGTAGAAGAGGGGGGTGGGAGGACCCTGCGAGCCCACAGGCAGCCGCACTGCGAGCTGGAACAACACAAGGAAAAACACAGAGCATCCACCAATGACTCCAGATCCAAGTCTCATCCTCATAAAGTGACTCTATTCTGCAATCTGGACTGGTAAACATGGAAAGTTGAATTTGTGCTGACATTTTTTCCGGAACTATGTTTGTCATTTTTTTTTTAAAGCGATTTATTGAAGCATCTTTAATACTCTAAATTCAGGTATGTTATCAAGAGTCTGAATGTAGATTATTTTCTTCTGGATGTTACTTTACAATGAATTGTGTAACTTGCTACATCAATAAAGGAGTTGTATGTATTTTTAGTGAAGTTTTACTGTGAGCTCGTGCCTTTAGATTGTCAACATGGTGTCTGCATGCCATCCACAGGGTGTTGCAGCCAAGCAGTCCAGTCTTGCAGGTTTTTTGGCCTCTTATGAGCAACTTCTCATGCAAAATATTTCCTTTTCACATTTACATGTGCGTGAAATTTAAGAAAGGAATACACAGCCTGTAATTGCACAGCAAAGTAAAGTGTCTTACACTGATACAAACACCAATACATGTATTTGTTCGTGTTAATTGGAGGCAGTTTGCATTAATTTTAGAGTTGTTAGCTCTTAACGCGGACGTTGGGTAACTTGGCTTCATAATAACTTTGAGTTGTGGTTCTGAACTTTGTATTCTTGAATAAGTCGTGAATAACCAAGTTTCTCAAAGCATTTCTTATCTGGATAGTTGAAACGCTGCCTGTCCCTCTCCTCTCCCCCACAGCAGCTCTGAATGGGTCGCTCCAGTCTGCCCGGGCTGTCCAATGGCAGAGAGGCTCAGGGATGGGAGCCCCCTATTGGTTCCCCACATGATCGATCCGGGGCTGATTGATCAGTTTCAGGTCACATTTGCGGGGAAGTGCAAAACAAAACATCGTCCGCGACTAGTAAGCACACTTCGCGTCCTTCTGTCGGCTCCTGCTGGCTGTAAACTCACCAAAACCCCGAATGTCTGTCTAAGACATCTCTTTCTACTTTCTCACACACACTCGCCCAATTCTCACATTACAATAGTAAATATGCACGTTTGTTAAACTCTGTGAGACCAATCTGACCTCCCATGTAAAGATATTAACTCCTGTCAAACGGTGCAGAGCGCGTGCTGCCCCCCCGCCCCCCCTCGTTATAACCGTTGAGAGGATTTTCAGGATTTGCATTACAGATGCTTCAAAAGTTTCTTGAATTATTAATGATGCCTAATTAATGGGAATAAACTTAAGACAGTTGAAGCATTTCAGGAACAAGTTATAGTAACACTGAGCTACGCTTGTTTGTTAATTAACTAAATAGTTTGAAGTCATCTCTTTATATTTAAATACACGTGGCGATTCTCCTGTCACTGCCAAATAATTCAGAAAATAGCATATTATAATATTTATGAGATAATTCATGGCATTAAATGGTTATATGGAAGGACATATATGAGATTAGGTTGGACCGAAGACGGACAGGGTTTAGGAAAAATTGGGATTTAATTCGGTTTATTTCTGATCACCGATAATCGAGTTTTACCAAACTTTTTATTTATCCCTCACCCCATCACACATGAACGAGGAGTGTGCAAAACAGCTCCATTATCTCCCTTATGCTCATAAGGTGTTGCTGGCCGGTGACAGCCTGTTTGAAGTTTTTTTTTTTTATCCACAGCAGCGCGTCCTGTCATCGATCAACTGCCCCCGGTGCCAGAAACGGTGTCATAACATGATAATGCGGCTTCACACATTCAGCGGTGATTCCAGTAGTAAAAAAAAACCACGAGCGGTGCGATTCAATGGGACAAATTTAAATGACTCTCCAAGCCTCCCGCAGACCGGCCGGCGAGGCTCCGGGGCGCGGACGGAGGAGCCTCGAAGCCGCGCAGGACGCACGGACTTTTACGCACAGAGATCCCGGATCAGATAATTAACTGTGCTGACTAGTTCTCGTAGAGTTTATTAGCTCATTAATTTATTATTGGTGAGTAGATCCCTCCTTCTCTTCCTTTTTTTTTATCATAAGGTATATTAATAATTTAAGAGGCTTATCTTTGCCACTGTGATATTTAGTTCAAGGGGGACTTTTTAATTAAATGTGTGGTTGTTTTGTAAATATATTCGTCTTAATGTGGGATTTTAGAGCATGCAAACAGAACCTTATAGCTCCTTCCACCATAGTAAATGGTAGTGGGTCAGTGGGTAAAAAAAAGCAAGGCTAAATGAACATGAAAGGAGACCGTATCAGCGCCTGACCGCTGTAAAATAACGACAATGGCATTATAAAGCAATTATGGTCCTTCAATTAGCGTCTATAAACGCAAACTGGATCTCCACTTTCTCTCCTGGAGTTGCTCCTTCGTGAGGGTCAGCGCGTTTGGGCATCCTGAAAGAGAGCAAGGGGGGCAAATACCGTCATTTCTGTTTAATCCGCTTTGCAATGACGGTAATGCTCTGAGTCGTTTCAATAAAATCAGCAGGTATGACTTTCAAACGGTTGAATGGAAATTGACAGCATGTTTGACTGCTGCAACTAATGAAAGTGCTATTAGTCCTGCGTGCCGTTTGCAGACAAAGAAGCTGCAGCCTTAATGCTCATTTATAAAACTATTACACTGATTTCCAGTTAAGAGGATTCCCTACTGCTGCACATATTATCATTTAAAGTCACAACCGGGTTTTATTTTATATATAGTTTGCAGCCATGTTCTAACAATACATGCAAATAATAATATCTATTATAAAGTGAGCAGTTTGCGTAAAAGCATTAAAAAAAACAGCTCCAGGTCAGAGACGTGAATCAGAGGCAGAGTCTTTGTATCACTGCTTCCCTGCGCCTGTGTAAAGAAACAAGGAGCAACTGGCAGCCTGAGTAGTCAAACTGAGGTCAAACTTTTTTGCAGCCCCGCAGCTTTGCGCCCAAACGTGTCGGGATCTGCAAACGCCACCGAGCCCCTCTGCTTTGTCTCACTGCTGCAGCACACAGCAGACAGACAGATAGACCTGCTGCAGAGTTTTCACTGCTTATTAAATTATATGAAACTACTGGTATGTTATTACCCCTCAGAGGATCCGACCCGATCCACCAGGGGACATTTAGCCAATGTGGGTTTTTGAAAAATTCTTTACTCAGAAAAAACATTTCTCTTCATTTGGAGAGTTCAGCTGAAAAAGTAAATGTGAGGTAGCCTGCATGTAATCCACCAACACACAGATGTATTATTCATGGATTCTCCATAATCTGACGATTTAAGAAAGTGTAGTTAAACAGGAAATTACCTCGATATAAAGTGTGTCTCATATTACTGCAAAGACATGATTTATTTAAAACAATTAATATATTGATACTCCCAATACTGTAATATCTCTGGAGGAGTACAAACCACGTCACTGAAATAAGCACTTGTGTGTTTTATAGTTTAAAATCATGCATTTGCTTTAATTGCCGTGATTCTATTATAACAATAGTGGCACGAAATGTGTGTTCTTTCTTCCAAAAGGAGCCTTCCTGCCTCCTCTGAGGGTTTTCACTGGTGCTGGATCCTGCAGTTCTGCCCAAAAGTTAATGTGAGCTTCTCACACACATTAATGCTTAATCATTTGCGCCTTCTAGCGGAGCTGCTGGGCATTACATGTGCTGCAGAGAAGCGGAGGAGCAGCTCTGCAGATAATTAGAAGTTAGTTAACCATCAGTTAATCCACCGTCGGTGCACTTGTTTTAGGTTGTC
The DNA here is from genome assembly GCA_901007825.1 of Macroramphosus scolopax. Classification (NCBI taxonomy): domain Eukaryota; kingdom Metazoa; phylum Chordata; class Actinopteri; order Syngnathiformes; family Centriscidae; genus Macroramphosus; species Macroramphosus scolopax. The sequence continues at coordinate 59,076 of CAAKHC010010728.1, forward strand.
AGCGTTTCTCTTCTTTAACTTTCTTCTGCAAGCTGAACTGAGTGCACAGTTTCGATCTATAAAGAAATTAATGGGTATATTCCTGTTGAACTTCATTCATGCAAACAATTTAACACGCCAATAAAGAATACAACAGAGCCAGTTGTCTTTTGTGTCACCTTTTAATGTGTCTCATGTGTCCACTTGTGCATGTGTGCAAGATCTGATTCTTTTGCTGCACTAACAATTCAGCTGGAGATGATATCAGAGCTTTTCTTGTAATGATCAAACACAGTTTCAGACTTAAGAAAAGTATAAATAAAAGCATAAACCCAATAATGTAAACCTTCAGGACTGACCCTGCATGTTTAGTGCACAAACTACCATAAGCAACCTTTTAAATAATATAATTTCTCCGCATGTAACATCGTGTAGATCGAGGACCTGCATCTATACACACAGCACACAATAAACAAAGACATCATTATTCACAGCCTAAAATACATAAGAAATGACACCGTTCCTGCTTCCTGTCTGAGCAGACGATACATAAGGTGTTGCATCAAATCAACGTGAACGTGTGGCCTCACGATAAAGAACCGCAAACAACTGAACCTGAGCAGATACAAGAGATGTGACAGGCACGCTGACATCACTGCATCACACCTATACATACATACGCTATTAACATCTGCTTCTCTATATGGTGAGAACTCTGGGAAATTAGATGCATAGGAAGCCTACACACACACACACACACACAGATAGATCTATAGATTCAAGCACACATGCACGTGTGCACAAACACTGCAGAGGCCTGTAATAGTAGCTGAGCTGAATGCTGCAAGTCAATTTTCACATTATGCCACCGGGCACGGGGTCAGCGGCTCCACTTTTACTCCGAAAGGCTGCGGAGTCTGAATTAACCCCGCAGACAGATAGAGAGCTCTTCACTCCGTCACCCACACCTCCTTACCTCCCTCTCTTGGTTTCTCTCACCCCTTCCAGCAGCATTTGTCACTGCAGCTATTATTTCAGGTGTGCTAATGGCGTTGCAGACACGTTTGCTGGGAGAGGAGGAGACGGGGTCGGGTGAAGAGAGGAAGGCAGATGGACAGGAGGATCATCCTCGTCGTTTTATGCACTATTGTCTCCCCCAAAATCACGGCAGGACTGATTTGGGTGGAGGAAAGGGAAAGGATGTCGCATGTCACCCAGTCCTACCAGTCAGGATGGAAGGGTAAGGGTGGCACTGGATGAGTGTGTGTGTGCGTGAGTGTGTGTGCGTGTGTGTGCGTGTGTGTGTGTGTGTGTGTGTGTGTGTGTGTGTGTGTGTGTGTGTGTGTGTGTAAGGAGGTGGGGGGGATTCTCACAC